>JBAMHX010000024.1:5584616-5595143 GCA_037177515.1 Pseudomugil tenellus
TTGTAGGAGCCTATATATGCTTATATACAAGCTATATATATATATATATATATATATATATATATATATATATGGCTGATGCAGTCTTGTGCTTTATGGATGTTATCTGTAAAAAGGCATTTTAATTTAAGCCTTGAAAACCCAACCGTAGAACAACTAAGCAGACAAAGGATTTTTTTTTAAATCTGAAGTCTTTGACCCTTTAACAAAATCAGATTCTTTTTCAATATATTTTTTTTGTATTTTCACTATTTATTAATATTTATTACAATGTGATTGGTCAAAACAATTATTGTAATCTTCTACTTTCTGGTATTTGCCATTGGGGAGGAGATGAGTTTTGAGTAAAGTTTCTACCAGAAAGTGATGCAAAATGTCTCAGAAACTGAATATACAACATATGATACATTTGGCTTTCTAGCATTAAAGCCGTCACCACTTTCCGCCTATAGATAACAGACATTTGAATGTTCAATGCAAGACAATTGAGAATTGAACAGAGGGAAGGATGTGGGGTCTATTAAATTTTTATGAGGAAGTCACTTTTAAAAGATGCCATACATTGCTGTTGTGGAAGCGATCATAGTCGGTGATGCAGAGTAGAATACAGAAAAACACATGAAATATATCACAATGCTGTTTCACTGCTGAAGAAGTTATTTGTCATCTATAGCCATCCAGTATTCTCATGAGGAATATTTACCTCTTTGGGATGAAGAAGGGCTTCTGTGTTGTGTGACTGTGGGTGCCTGTCAGTGTGTGTGGGATTAAGGGAAGACATACAGTCAGTAATAGGTGAATATGTACAAAATGAGGTGTAATGTTAAATTTCTTCGTTCCACCAGGATGTTACAAATCCTTTTGGTCTTTTTTAGGTGTTGTGCCACTTTACCCACAATGTATTGATGTGTGCACACAGTTGTACTGTCTGTTTGCCAGTTTGTCTTTTTTATTTTAGGAGAAAATTAATTCATACAATTTTCTTACAAAAAAAAGATGATTGTTTATTTTACAAGAGTGAATGTGATGCTTCTGTTGGGAATCATGGTTAGTCTGTATCGTGATCCCACAATACAAAATGATGTCAGTAATTTTGCTGTTATCATAAACTGTTTTGTAGTCAACAATTTTTTCTCATTTACGGTATATTTTTAAAAAATTTAAAAAGTTCTGGTGTTTAAAGTTTTAACTGAATTTCAGCAATTTCACCCACTACTCAAAATGTTTTCACAACCAAATAACTTTAAATGCAGCAAAGTTTACCTCAACTGACATAACTCTCCTCTGTTAATGACAAAATTAGCAATTTGATCTCAGGTATTTCCTACTCTTAGTGGGATGATGTGTTTTTCATGTAAAATCCTCTCTTTTTGTGCAAGCTACAATATGTGCCATCTTAGAGATCATATTATCAGTCTAAATTAGCTCATCTTCTATTTTCATAATTTCATTTTCCAGCAAGTAAATGCTTTTGAAAAGATTAAATGAAAGACGACACAATATCTGAGCTTAAAACAAAGCATGAATCAAATACACTCAAAAACTCTGAGAAAAAGGGTCAAATGAAGTATAAAAACAGATTTAAAAAAAAGAAATCTGATTAAAGGCAAAGTTAACACACAAATGGGTGCTGTGAGTGTAAATATATTTTGTTGGTATGGTTTAACTTCTATATTGATTAGTCAGTCCCATATAGGCTTCCTGAATGTTTCAAACGGCCTGATTTAGCGTACAAGTAATGATGACTTTAACATCTAACATCTTTAACACTTGTGAGTACAGTTTTACTGCTCAGGGTATAAAGTGCTGCTAACTTTAAAAACAAGCATAAAATTAAACAAATCAGTATAACCATACCCACTTCATCTTAACTGTTTATGACTTTACAGTCATGCAAATAAAAAAGAAGTCTGTGAAACTTGATTTTGTTGCCAAACAGGAAAAGACTTGTCCAGTCGGGAGAAACAAAAGCCCCTATTTGCATTCCCTGCACACTTTGTTGCATTAGAAATCCTAGAGAATTGAAATAACACTGGGACATTATCTTTGGACTGGAGCCCCATTAAAAAAATGAATATTGCTTTTTCTCCCTTTCCTCATTCCCAGTGCCAGATAACGTCGAAAACAAATAAATAAATAAAAGCGGTAAATAACCGTTGCCTGTTGCTCCAGTCATTTCTCTATTACTTTGGCCAGTGGAGTGGGACCAACTTCTTATTTCTTGCTCTGAGAGGCAGCTCTCATTTTTGTTGATAAAAGGGGAAAATGAGGATGTGGAGGAAAGGAGTGGAGGAATAAGAGTTTGGGTGTACCTGCATTGAATTGTATTAATGAATTTTGCACACTCATTTGAATATATATGTTTTCGGGCCGATCATGGATTCCACCTTACAGCCTTTTTTTAGCCTTACATGTGACCCTTTATTAAGTTAATGATACAGACACTTGCTGAAAAACCTTTCCAACTAACTTTTATCGGTTAAGCGATAAATAATGGTTTGCCCATTGTCCACATAATTACTCCAGAAAGGCTTAAACATACTGTTGATCCAACATGAATCAGTGAAAACAGCAAACTCTTTAGGAGCATTTGAATTACAGTGGCAGAAAACAGATGTGAGGAGCAGACCTGCTTCATGTAGAGCACAACCCAACATGCCACAATCAATTTACCCTGCTGTGCTGGCCCAAATGTTAAAACTAAATGAATTATTGTTCCACATCTGGGACAACAATAGAGTGACAAGAAGTGAAGCAGTTTTTGTTGGGAACAATGTGTCAAATGAATTAGCCTTCATAAAGCTATACCGGAAGTCTACATCTGGTGCTGCTGTCTCACCTCTGGTTATTGCTAATGGACCTGGTCAGAGGTAGAGGACAGCTTGATTTGTAACAGCCCAAAAAATGTATCTTTCTTTTTATGAGAAATTACAACCAGTCAATGTTGCCTGACTCTTAAAAAAGGAACAAATTCACCACCTAGCGCTAGCTTGTGGCAATGGATGTCATTTCGTCATTCTTTGTTTTGGACATAAAAGGTTGATGGAAACGCAAAATAAATCAAAACAAACCAGTGTGAAATTATGTGATTTTACTGATAACACAAGTGTCCCACTTTCCTATCATCACATTAAAATGCTACTCGTTTTTTGGATTGTGAAGCTCAGATAGTCAAGACCCTCTTCGTGACAAAGCGATGCCATATTATATCACTCATGTATATGTGTTAAGTAGGGGTGGGAGTCTTCAGAAACACCATAATTTGATTCAGATTCAGATGGCCATGATGAAATTATACAGCATTCATTGATGCATCTATTCTCCCTGTGTGACAACTTGACTGTAAAACATTGGTTTTCATATTTGTTTTGACAAACAGCAGAAAATTAAACTAATGGACCTTTTGGGTAGTTCAGAAACACTTCCGTTTCCATCAAAAAAGAGCAAAAAATGGAGCTAGTAGCTCCATGTTTAACAAGTTTACTGGTTTATCTAGCTATATTAACTTAGATTTATAGTAATTGTGGGTTTTCTATTCAAAAAATATATGCTGGTAGGAGAAAGGTTTAAAATTCTGACTTCTTGGAAACAAAACAAAGTATTTGAGGGTGCAGACAATTAATCAGCTGATTTCATCCCACACTCCTCTAGCACTGCAGGAAATATAAAGAAATCCTGATTAAATAAAAGTTTTATAATCTCAGTTCTTTCTCCCCTTTTTGAGCAATATATATATATATATATATATATATATATATATATATATATATATATATATATATTATATATATATATGAAATGAGGTTTGACAAAGGGATTTCTTCTGACATTAGAGTTTTGCCCTTGAAACATCATATTAAGATCTGTTTGTGTTGTGTTACAGCATGTTACATTCCTGGTATCACTGAGGGAAGAAAGAAACTGAAACACCTGAGGACTTTTTAAAATTACTTGGCATTCAGGTCCTTTGACTAGAGATTTCTCGGAGCCGCAGATGACAACAGTGACATTCGGTAAGAGATGGGACCAGCTGAGCATGACTTCAATCTAATTCTTACCAGTTTCTGTGAAAGTCACACAGCCAAAATGATCCTGTCCAGTGGTCAGTGAAGAGATGGGGGAAATATCGGGGCACAGTCGACTACTTAGAAGAATCAACACATTTCCTATTACACTGGAATTAACTTTTATTGAGTGACTTATTCTAGAATATGTGTAATACTACATGCCAATTTGCAACTAGAGAATGTGATTTGGAAATTGAGAATATATCACAGTTAAGATTTTAATAAGCTCTTTGGATTTGCAGATCTTTAATAACCATGCAAATGCTGGATGAGGAATAGGAAACATACCGGTATTCGGTCCTCAAGGACCAGGGTTCCCCACCCCTTGAGTTAAAGGGTAATGCTGTAGTGACACTGTGAAAATTGTGAATATAAAATAATTTCTGGGATTAAAGCAAGTGTGAAAGAAATTATACCTTCATAGCAATACACTCATTTTTTTAAACACTTTTGAGTGCATGAGGGAAATTACCTCCTAAAGTATCATGTAATTTATTGGACAAGACCTCCAGCTTCATGTTCTTTAAATAAAAAAAAGTGTCTCTTTCAGAAAACTTAAATGTCACTGGATATTTAATGAAAATTTGAATATAGTTCACAGACTGCAGATAGAAACAAAAGGAGAGAATAAGAATGGCTTCACCTTTCCTTTTAACACACCAGTGCTTCCATAAACTACTGGCTACCCTTTGCCCTCCTCGATTGAGCAAAGCAACAGATAAAGAGTTTAAACTTCTCTACTTCACAAACTATTCTACTTCTGTGATGCATTATATGCATATATAGTGCTATGAGTCAATCAAATACAAGCTATTTCAAATTAGGTATTTAAAAAAAACATCAGCAAAATTGTAGTGTAATTTGCTTCATTTATGTTTTAAAAGCTAACCTTCACTCAGTTTAACATCTGAGAGCTAAATTCTAAAAACAAACCCTTGAACTCAGGATAATATATATCAAATGTAGTGGTTCCATTAGCATTGTGGATGCAGTGTTTAGTAGCATTTGTATCTGTACCAACATCAAGTGGGAAAATATCTCCTAAGGCCATGCCGTCATAATTGAGGAGTTTAAAAATGATTAAATGTGTATGTAACCACAAGGTCTGATAAAGGTCCTGGTCCAAAACATAATATATCATGATTTCCTTATAAAGAATAATAAATATACTGTATTATAATATAAATTTAATAACAAATTAAAAACATTTTCTGAACTACAAAAATAGTTTAAGACAAATATTGGCATGTTCATACATTTAACCAGTTATTCAGGATCAAGTCAAACTGGCAGATGTTGAACTGTCAAATTTCCATGTACGCTTCAAAAATGGTTAAATTGATACATTTTCAAGGCTGCAAAATATATCCATAATAAATGGAAAGAGGTCCTATTACAAATTACTTTTATAAGTAAGCTTTGTTTTTGTTCACCTTCATGTACTTTAAGTCTTCTCAAAAGAACTAAAAACCTTTTTATGCATATTTGTTTATTTGTGCTATACAAATTTTCTCTACTTTTTAAAATGTAATTTTACTAAAAACAAATATAGAAAAAAAAACAGCAAACACAGCTGTTACATAGATCACTTCTTTTAAAATCTAATTTTAGCATTATTAATATTTTAATAAAGGTTTTACTGGGACATGTGCAATACGGTAGCAGTCATAATCAACCAAAATATGTTTCCTAAAAAGGTTTTAATTATGCATATAAAAGACTCTTAAAAAGGCTATTGTTTTGAAGCCTATTTTTGAAAATCTTCTACCACTGGAAAGTAACTTTTTGTACTACAGCTTTCATCAGAGCCAATCAACACTTTTTCCTTGTTGTTCCACCTGCAGGGACAACTCGTTACCACGCAATACACCTGAATGCACCTGTTCTTAATTTCTACATGGAAAAGCAGCAGCTATTTGCTTTATATTGTTTTATTGTGTTGCACCACCACCACTACCACCAATAAAGAATCTGGCCATTGAAGCCTGTTGCATGAAGAAACCTGATCGCTGTCATTAGTCTGTTTCCTGTTTGATTCACCATCTTTGTTTTTGGCAAACCACTGTACAAATTAGCGGCCAAGCTTCTCCTGATTAAAAAGGTGGCTCTATAAATGAGCCATCAGCGGCTTTGTGTGGATTCCTCTTTTGCAGACATACATAAAAGCTTAATAAGCACAAAGCAGTCCTCTTGATGTGACACTATGACTTTGTCAAATATGGCTTCTGACCAAAGAAATTTGGTTATTTCTGTCCACAAAAACTTAAAGATCCAATGTTGTTCAATGATTAATTGCACAAAAGGGATTTGGGAGTTGTTTTAAGCCTCAGACAGAGATGACTACGATTCATGTCAAAATTGATACTAAGTCATGTGGAGTCGATGTGGCATGTACTACCTTTTGCTTTGTTGAGAGGGGCACGGTGACACCTCACAGAGTCCCCCCATCACTGAACACCTCCAAGAGCTGTCACAGACATGACAGAATACAGGCAAGAAACATTTGTATTGAATAATGACAGCTAATGACAAATGCCTTTCACAGTGGAGCTGCAGTTTGATAAGTGTCGAAGCATTACAGGCTTGGAAAGACATGGAAGAAAGGCTCGTCACCAACAAAAGAGAAGGCTTGGTAATTTATAGAAAATGACTGGTCTGCTTGCAGCCTGGAAGACTCTCACACTTCTAATGATGTGCATTTCAAAGGCTAAACAACATCCCTTTGATGAAAACACATCTCACCATGTGTTAACATTAATAGGCACACATTGCAGTCATTCTTACCACAGTTTAGTCATTTGATTGCCTGTTAGACTGAGGGGACTGTCCTTTGGGGGTTTATTCTATGACCTTCATTGTCAGAGCTAATTTCTGCATTTCCACCTCTACCACTTGAACTCCAAATAATTAATACTTTATTGCACCTTTTACTTAATAACTCAAATATATCACCAGGATATTCTAGACAACTTTAATCTAACATCCATCCTTTGCTCAGTTCTTTAAATCTCAAATGGCTTGTTTACCTGAACTATATGCAGAAACTTTCTCGTCTCCTCAAGGACTCAAACAATCCAGTCCTCCATATTGATTTACAGATACCTGTGGGGCCGCTAGCAATTGTTAGGAATTCAGCTCAGACTTTTTAATGAACATCAGTGTGTGAAGCATGTATAATCTATACACATGCTTTGAATGATTTATTAACAATAATTTTCGTATGGAACCAATTTGTTTCATTATAATGCATTTGTTTATTTATTGAGCTGCTGGGACGAGGTTAAAAATTAATAAGCAAATAATTGCCAACAAAAGCATGGCTTTTTCCAAGCTGCTCGATCTAATATTGCTTTCCAAAGTGAACCTGAGCAACCCAATATGCACTGAAAATTTCTCCCTGCAGCCTTTATGAAAAAGTCTCACATGGCTAATGGAGGTTATCAGTGAATTGATGCATGGTGATATTCAGTGTGCAACAACACAGATACTTGATGAAAATGGAAATGTGTGTTTTTTTTAAAAAAATGATTTTACTATAAACTCTTTCCTGAAACTACTGCATGTGAAGTGAACAGTTGCAGAGTGTGCATTTACACACCTCATTGAAACCTGTTTGGTAAAATGATTGTGAGCATATAATGCTAGTGATAAAGTGAAGGGGTTCAGTAATGATGACAATATTGAAAATGAAAGGTGGACTATATGGCATTATTTTTCAGATTTGGATAAAAGTCTTATTTTTCTGCTCATGATTTTTATTTTTACTTTGTTTCCAAAATATCTGTCTCTCAAAATATCTGATTTAATCATTTTTTAATAGTGAGAAATTATGCTGATTTGAAAAATTACCTTATTTTCACAGTTTAAGGCAATAAACACACATTTATTCCTGACTTTATTCCTTGAGTCACATGATCATGGTAGCCTATCGGATGTCATCATGAGGCTTCTGTTGGTGATGATGAGGTTTTGTTATGTTGGTTTTGTTAGTTTAATGCCCGATATTGTGCATTTTGATTTATTATGTGTATGGTATTACTTTTACATCTATATTTTCCATTTTCTACATCTACATCGACAATTTCTACATCTGAATAGATTTAAATTTAATATAAAAATATATATTTTTTGTTGTAAAAATATGTCTTTCAAAGTTCTTCAGTTTTATATTTGCTACCAACCTTGCAATGAAACCAATAATGTGTACTGTACAATCATGACTTTACTTTAAGGAGCAAAAAGTTAGGAACAATGGCATCCGCATTAAAGGTATAAAAAACTAATGGTATAATATCAACAGGAAACTTTGGTATTGCATATATCTACCTGGGAATTGGTATTTTCTTATTAATCCTTATTTCCATAAAGCTTTGATCACCAACACTTGTCATGGTGAGAAAATGTTCGAGGTTGCTGGTTTGGATCGTCTTGAGGGCCCATGCTTCCTTGTGCATGTAAATGGGGACATGCATTTCAAACACCCCAATTTGTCGTTGTCCTCATATCTCATACCACGTGTCTTTTACGTTGCCATGGTTGTTAAGCCGGTTCATCCACTAGTGGACAGTCCTAGCGGCAATGTCCACATCAGTTTTAGCTTTGATAGTGATGTGAAATCATAAATGTGAATGTAGCTTCTGACACATTTACTGTAGCTTTCCAGGGAAAAATACAAAAAAAAAAAAAAAGAAAAAAAACACTGTCTACAATCTGCTGTGTACAATCTGATTTACTTTTTCATCTTCTGTTTGTTCTTTTGATCACCGATCTGCATCATCGACTTCCTGTTAATGTCTTTTTCTTCTCTGGTTTGTCCTTTCCTTGATTTCATATTAGCTCAATACCGCCCTTGTGATTTCTGTAGAAGTTCCTCAATCGTCCGCATCAAGTGCAGATGTTAAGGACCAAAAATGTACCAATTACACGTGTAACCAACACAGAAGATGGATGAAGTTTCCCGTCTGTACTCTGTCTAAAGCATAAATGGGCCTTTATCGATAAGATGCAGTTACTCTGAAAACCACTAAAGGGCTACCTTTATTCAACATTTTCATAATAAGGTTTGTTAAAACCTCAAGCAAAAAAATCTATAGTGCCATTCTCTGGTGACACTATGCCGCCCAGTTTTTTTTTTTTTTTCCACTTCACATGTGGATATAGACAAGGATAGATAGAAAGAATACAAAGAAACATTACAGAAAAAGAAAGAGAATAAAGGAATGGTGTAGTTGCTATTAATAAAAAGAAAGAAGCATTAAAGAAATTGATCCCCAAGTAAATATGGTATCTTCCCCTGACTTAATATTTACCTTTATAAAAAATGTAGAATGTGGATGAAAATATTGGCAGAAAGAATAAAATTATGGTTTATTTAGGTCCAAGCCCACTGGGGATAATTATGCAGAAAAGAAATAGACGAAGAAAAGCATATTTCAGAAAGTTAAAGGAAATTGTTGCAGGCTATTTCTGGAAATGTTTTATTTCTATTTTACACAAAGGAAATCTACATCCAGTAAAGCAAACCCCTAGTAAATGCTGTTTAAACACATACTGCTCCCCACCAACCTATCATCATCTCATCTGGGTGTAGTGGGTGGCTGTTCATCTCAAACTTAGATCTTTTACAAGAGCCATGGGAGCTTAAGGGTCCTGCTGTTCCGAGGATTGTGCTCTTCTTCACCAAGACGTGTGATGTCTCTTTAGGCATCTGTTGGAGTCATTTCGCCAGTGTGGGGGGGTCACTGCCCCCACTGCTACACTAATGACCACGGTCACTACTGTTGCCTTTGTTTTTCTCCTGCTCCTCCTTGAGCCATTGGTATTTACCCTGTTTTGTGTTCCTTGTTCCTCATATTTCCATCATTTAGAATGTTGCATTAATTACAGTAGCTTACCTCTGATTCTTATCTTTGGCCACAGCATACATTTGACTGGTCGTTGCCATTTTGTCCCAAATAATTATACACACATCACAGGAGAAGGAAGGCAATGGTGAAGACATACTCTTTGGTAGGATACACAGCTGCCAACAGAGGTCATTTTTAATGTGTAACAAACAAAAAAAATATTTGTACTGCATCCTTTTACTGAACTAAAAGCTACGTGGTATGAGGTGACGGCTAGGGGTGTATCCCCAAACACCTCCAATATTCAATTTCCTCAATGGTAGATTGCGATTTTTCCTTTGTGGTGTTTTTCTGTCTCTTCTTTATGTTCTGTTGGGTTCTCTTTCTTTTTCTTTTGTCTTCTTGTCCTTTTTCTGTCGTGTCCACCAATACATGAAAATTCTGTTGAATTAAGATGAAACTAAAATAAATAAAGAATTCAGATCATCAAGAGAATATTTGTATATACGTCTGTTCATACATTTCCTCTTGACAAAGCAAATTTGCTTAGCATGACACAGCAGACAGATCATCATTCTCACTGCCCTAATGCTGAATAACACAAATTATATATA
>JBAMHX010000024.1:5598028-5614140 GCA_037177515.1 Pseudomugil tenellus
TAAATAAACTCTAATTGGTATTATGCGCATATTTGAGATGCAATAGTTTAATATTTCACAGCTGATATTCCCAAGATAACAACATAAATGTGAATTGTGTAAGTGCATCATTAAACCTTTACCATACACATGTAACCTGTCAGAGCTGACATTTAGCATCCACCCCTCATGTTTAACTTCTACACCAAAAAGCCTCTAACATTAGAAAAAAAACCTGAAGGGATGTGAAAACATTCCACTTCTTCTGTGAATTGTGTTCTCTTTACATAAAGACAGGGATGTTTTTGACTGACATGCTGCTAGAGCATGTCCCCTTTGTCACAAAGTCATAAATCACCCTGAATTATGTCCAATGAGGGCTCACACCTCTTACCGCAATTTCTTGCCCGGGGCCACTCCTCGCTTTTATTTTATGTATTTTTTTTTTATCGTTGGGCATAAATTATTTCTGGCTTAACTAGGAAGACAGGCTTGGCCTCGCAAAGCTAAGATGAGTGTCCTCCTTAGCATTTGTACAGATTTAGAACTCCTTGCTGGAGAAAGGGCATCTGAAATGAGAAGTCATATATTAATGATCTTGGCTGGAGGTAAAATAACCATAACACTGCATGATAGCAAATAAACTCTGGCAAGGAAGGAAAAAAGTATTTTGTACATGTTACCAGTCAGAAGGCTGTATTTCTTTGATCAAGGCACCACTGATGGAGCCTAGTTTACATGTGGTTCATTCAGATGAGAGGATCTATAAATATTTCTGCAAATTAAGCAGTAAAACGGCTAGTAATGTCATTTCTATATATAAAAAAACCCCATGGGTACCAGCAAGCTGTTTTTGCCAGAGTGGTGAGCACATAGAGGCTGATTGCACCCTACCTGAGTCGATCCTATTTTCATGTGTGGAGGTATATTCTGTCTGGCTGCTTAGAAAGGTCAGGTCTAAATTGAGAGCAGGGAACAAGTCTTTCAAGGTTTAAGGATCAAATCTCAAAAGACACTTTAGCAACCTATATGAAGGAGAGCGAGAGGGAATAAGAGAGCTTCTCTCTTTTCAAAGTGTTTTACTCAAGGGTTGATCTTGCAAGTTGAGAGTTGTTCTGGATGACACTTGGAGTGCGTCATTAATCATATTTTTTCTTGTCTGCACGCGGTGAAAAACTAATGACCCTTTTCACAGTCATACAGGAAAAGCAGTGTCCCATTCTTCAAGATGCCTAACATTTACGGCTTCACTGTTTTCCTCTGAAGAACACATCTTTGATTCTCTGTTTTTTCTATGTTTAATCCCTCAGTAGCTGCATTTTTTACGCCTAAAACTAAACATATCTGTACATCTATATGTTCTTTATCCTGATTATTCACAAACAAATTTATTCGTATTTTGTTAGTATCAGAGTGAGACAGTCACTCCTTTTAATGTATCTTTATGTGGATATGGGCTTGTGGGAAAGAGCAGTGCAAGGAAGGTGGGGGGAACCTATTCATTTATCTTCTATTTATGTGCCTCCATTTAATTGAATTTTCTATTATAGTCCCACTCTGTAGATATAAATCATGCCTCTCAATCGGTCAAGATAGCCCCAAGACGGCTCCTGCTGCAGATGCATGAGAAGGGCGGGCAGGGGGCAAGAGGAGGCCAGGATTTATGCGCACAAGGAAAAACATGACCCTGGGTCTCTGCTACCTGTCAGTAGAGCATCTTTTCCATTACCTTGAGGATTCATAAGCACTATATTTCAGTCAGGGGTCCTTGAACAAATCCTGGACAGACACAAAAGTCCAAATTCTTGCAGCAGACTAATTTTTTTCTTTCTGAAAAACAGTAATTAATATGTTTTTCAGCTTCATAACAGATCATGAATGGTGTTTCAGAGCTCTCTGTAAAGCGGTACTTTCTGGAACAACATGTCCTTGGATGTTTACCCTGTTCTTTTTCTAATTCAGTTGGGTAATTGAATGTTAAACTGTTCGGGTTAATGGAGTATTATCTACTACGATGAATGCTTTTCGACACCTGGTTTATTAAAAAATCTCACACTACATGTTTACAAGTGTTCAGTCTATTTTAGGACAAAACTAGGTAATACTGGTTAATTACTGACTTTCAATGGGAGACATCTAAATCCGGTTGGATGAGGGCAAAACGTGTTCTATTGTGTAACTGCAGTCTAGTATATAAGTTGATATGACCTAAAAGATTGAACACAAACAAACTGAGAAAAGTAAAAAGAAATACTTTTAAATAGTATGTAGTTATGTAGTTTAGAGTGAGAACATGATGCATAAGAGCTTAAAAAACATGCTTGACTTCTCAACTTTCACAATGGAGCTGTTTTCAAATGTATTGATACCTTAGTTTGTCATTTCAAGGACTTCACCTCAATCATCACACGGTTGATTAATTCTTTAGCTGACTGAAAGGGTGGCTCGTCGTTGGCAAAGATTTTCCTCATTTAAAATAATCATACCAGCTCTATTACACACCACATATCTGTGCATCCAGCTCCCAATCTGGTCTTAGTGTTCCTCAATAAAGCCTGTCCCGACAAACATGATGGAGAGTCACTCTGCTTCTGAGCAGGATTCTCACAAAACGACTTGGAGATAAAATATTGCCATGTTGGTAGATGACTTGCCAATCCAAATGAAAAAAGTTAGAGTGGCCAGGTTTATGTTGCAGCCTTCATTGCCACTATATTTCACTCTTACATTCCCGATGCACTCACATACTCATACACTTACTCAGCTTCTCTCTCCCCACTTCAACAAGTCTTGCAAGCCTGATAGCTGAAAAAGATGAAGCTACACTTTACCTAAATCAGGGACAATTTACATTATGTAAATTGTAACATTAACTTGCAAGGTGAACATAATCTCTTTTGACCCACAGCACAGTTTTTGTCAGGTCCATGATCCAGGGTCTTCAGCATCTTAGCTGTTTCTTGGACTGAAGTTCTGAGATGATGTTGTTCTTGGAAGCTGTTGGAATGATTCTTAAAGATCAGTGACCACATCTTTCATGCTTTCCTTTTCAAAGCCACCTTTTTAAACTTCTCATGCACCTCATAAGCATCTCTTGATGTTGCTGCAACATCTATCACTGCTTAAGCACTGCGATGGCTAGAAAACAACCAGTTTATTAGCTCGGATCTGGAAGTTGCACAAGTTTTGTTAAGCTCGTGCATTCTGGGAGAATTGGCTGGATCTTGAAATCACCATTGATTGAAAAAAAACTTGAATGGAGGCATTTATTTGACTGTAGCTCATGATTACAAGGTTGATTTTCAATGTATAATAAAATACCAGTACATAGAAGTCAAGAAATGTAATTTTAAAAAAATGTTTTTTATGTTTGAAGTGTGGAAGCCGAGCCGTCTAATATTGCTACAGGGAGTAAGTGTACTGTTACTTGTAGCTAACACCTCGGCTGTTACAGCAGAAGATAGAGTTGTTATTACACCAAACAAATGTGAAAAAATAAAGAAAAAATAATCTACCACAGGCATCTTAATGGAAGAAAAGATTTAGAGAACCTTCTTCTGAAGGCTAATTCAAGATATTGTAGCATATCTGAAAAACATGTTCAGTCAGACAGTCTTTTTATGCAAAAAGTCAGAGATTTATTTCATAGTTGTTCCATGTCTATAAATGCATAAAAATCAATCATGGAAGTAGTAGATTTTTTAAGGAAGTTTTTTCAGATATTTTACATTTTATTTATGATGTGAGAGTTGATATAGACGGTGAAAGCCCCCCCCCCCCCTAGAGAGGAGTCAGTTTTCTGACTTTTATAAGGGCAGGTGAAGGTAATTAGTGCCTAGACTCCAAGTAGACTTATGTGGTAGTTATTTTGGTTGATGTATCTTTTCATAACCGTATGTTGTAAAGGAGGGCACTCAGTCCTTGTTTTTGGAGTAATGTGTTGAGTCAGTTGCCATTTAGTCTTTTCAAGGTTGTAGAAGGAAGAAGGTAACTTTAAACTGGAAGTGTAGGATGGAGAGTCCCTCAAACATAATACTATTGACCACTCTTGCCCTGTTTTAGATAAAGCACCAGACTGCTACTTTGCCTGTTGGATGATTCATTATTTGTCTGGTTCATTTGTCTTATTGGAGAGGACATTCAAGGTCTTGTAGTGTCCTGACATTTTTTATATTCTTTGAGTTTTATTGTTGTAAACTGAACCATCTTATATTTATCCTGGGATATTTCTTTTTTTCTTAGGCAGCGAGATGAACAACGGGGAGTAAAAGTGGTAACCCAACACGTTGCATGCATTGTGGTAGACCTACTGGGGTGGTCGCCTAGTTGTAGTGTTGCTTGGTTTATAATCCTGAAGAGAAAGAAGAAATAAAAACACAAAATAATTTCCTAAGATCATGAACCTTTTTATTAAAAAAGAGACTAAAAAATAGAAGACAAATCAGTTGTTGGTCATGAGATTTTATACTATTTCCTGAAAAAACATATTAGCTCAATTTCTTTTTTAAAGTGTTTGAAGGGGCTGGAAGCTCGGTGGAATAACATCAAGGTATATTGTATTTCATATCATACATTTTTTTTTTATCATGATATCAGTATACAGCATAATTAAAATGCTGCCATCATGCTGATCAGAAGATAACTGCCACACATGTTTAACTATAAATCTGGTATCTACCAAATCTCTGAGTACATTCTGTCTTTTACCATCCAAACATTTAATAATTATCTTACTATTGACCGTCTTCACGTCTTCTAATCATGTATTGTTGGCTTTAAGTAAACTATTGTTATTACCACATTCCAGTATGCATTATACAGTAAATGTATTTATTATAAGTGCTATGAAAATCAAATTTATGTTTAAGAGTTCTGGTAGGCTTGCTTTACCTATTTTTCCCATGTTCTCAAACCACCTGAGGCCCAATTTTATCTGATACCGTTTGGCTTCAGTGAGGATACAACTGGCAATGTAACCCCGTGTTTAACCTGGCAGGACTTTTTAAAAAAAATTTTTAAGTTGCCAAGTTGCATTGAAAAAGATGTGCATACCATCTGTCAGCTGTGTACACAGAATCTGCCTTTTGTGCTCTCACAGCACACACTGTGTACTCCTTGAACAGTAAACTGTGCATAAACACGTTATTGTCAAAGATCCACCCTGACATAAACCCACCAGTTTATTTAAAGATTGTTGGCTTCATGAGCTAATTTTACTTTAAAAACAAAGTGAATATTTGCTTTTAAAAGAACACTCTCTTTTTTCAATATTACTAAACCTTTGCTACTAATGATTCTATCATTGAATCTTCGACAGTTAAAGCTGGTGTTGTTGTTCATTTTTCTGAATAGATTCTAAACTACAGCACTCAAATGCAAAATATGTCTTTTAAAACAAGCTTAAATGTTTGTACTAAATATAAAGATTAAAGAGATTATTCAGTTATACCATTTTAAAAGACTTTACATTAGGTTTAACACAGTTTATTCTGTATGACTTTCCACTCTAAATGTTGCAATGTACCGCATATTCCTATTTATCAGGCCGAGTCTGTATCAACATGGGTAGTTTTAAATTTAGCATCCAGATTCAGTGAAGACATATCTTTTTGATGGGATTGACATTGCATTTTCCTCACCTTCAAAGTGTGAGCACACAGCTCAATCCCGATGATATGAAAATACTCACAACTTTCATCAGTCACGTAATTCATAGCGTTGTCTCAACAAGTCAGGGTCCAGGTGCAACACTGGTGTTGGGTCTGTCATCTTTTGTCAACCTTGATGGAACCATGTAGGCTACTAGAAAAAAAAATGTTTGTCTTTTTCTTAGATCAGTCCTTAGATACATAGTTTTTCATGGTTAGCTGCCATTTGACTTATGTACACAGCTGATGTAAAACCAGTAGTGGTGCATTATCTGCCATCATAATCCACAAACAGCCCAGTGTTAAACATTACAAAGCAACTGAAAGCTCTCATCATGGAAAGCTGCTTTAAATATGTAGAAAAAAACAGCTGTTTGAAGATCTTTCAAACAAGCTGCTAATTCAGCTTAAACTTTGGTTTAAGATGGGCATGTTATCCTTGTATCAGTGGTTTTGTGCAAGACACTAGCCTTTTAACTGTGTTGTAATTCTATTAAATCACTGTTCGTGGTGCTGAAGTTCACAAGTGGATGGGTTTCTCTAAAATTTTCTGCAATTTTTTTCTAAGCATTTCGTAGTAACACCTTGGGACAAAAAGTGTTTTCGTGTTGTGCAAACTAGGGAATACAGTACCTGCTGTTGTACATGCCATGCTCCAAATCACATTAGAAACTGGATAACTGTTCTCACAAACTGACATAAATTCTGCTCATTTTTTCTTCATCATGTTTCTTGTTGTTTCGCACAAAAGAGCATTCCCCCAAGAATTGTATGGTCCCTTTAAATGTTTTGATGAAATAAAATAAATTCCAAATGAAAGAAATCTGTTATATGTGTATAATTTGAAAGTCTATTTTTCGCTGTGTTTGACAAAGAATCCTGTTATGAATGAATGAATGAACTATATTCTCATTGAGCCAGCGTATCGGCACAACAAAATTGGTTCCAGTAGAAGTCCAGTACGAGATTACAAATACACATGACATAACAATGCAGGATCAGGTTGATTGAGGTGTGGCCTTGCAGAGCTTTGCGGATGGGGGCAGTAATACACATAATAATAGGTTTTATTTCTGTTATTCTTCAAGTTGTTATTAGATTTCTGCTTTTAACTTTGTTTTCTGATGTTTGTCCGAAATCTCTTTTTTAACGCAGGACATTTTGGTGCCCTTTTGGAACCGTCTCTTCTCTAAGCTCCCCGCCATTAAAGGTTTGGTGATGCTTGTTTTATCTCTTGCTCTGTCTCACTGACTCCGTATGAGTGAATGTGTTGATATCAACGTGTTTCTGCTGTAAGGTGGGGTAACTGATTTCCAGGAGTCTGCAAGGCAACACTGGGCTGTATTGGGCATAATAAATGTCACTACACTATCAAAACCAAAGAAAAATCTAACAAACATGTTTAAAAAAATCAACAAAAAAGCATTCATAAGAAAACATCAAACTAATTGATTTACTTAGGTTTTGTTTGAATACATTTTTAAGTTACTGACTAGAGCTTAAAAAGTGGAAATGTATGTAGTATTGCATATTCTAGTTCTGGGATTACCAACTCCGGACTTCAATGGGCACTGTCCTGCAGGCGTTAATGTTTCCCTGCAGCAGACCACCTCATTCAAATGAAATGAGTCTGTAATAATTCATTTGAGTCACATGTGTCTGAATTGTAATCCATGCTGTTATGTACATGAAAAACACATCTAAATACTAAAACTATTTCTAGCTGCAAATTCTGTCAACTAAAATTAGTTTGGAAATGTTCTAATGTAATAAAACAAAGAAGAAGAGCCAGGATCTACAAGATGACATTTTGCTGCAGAGCTCATGAATTGATCTCATCCGGCTCTCGCAACAGCTGCAGAGCTGTCAAACAGTGAGGGAAGAGAAATGGCTGCTATCAAAGTAATTGCAACCTGCAGGGTATTCCTTTTATATGGATCAACATGGAGAGGTTTAGGAGTTTTCTTTATGTTCTTGCCCCTGTCTGGTTCACTTCTGCCAGACATAAAATGTGATTGAATGTAAGTACAATAACAAAATTGTTAACCTGTTGTAGCTCGCCAAGGGTGGAGCTATAGCTTTTTTCTTGATTTTATTTGCATTATTTTAAACAAATGTAATTGTGTAATATCATTTAAGATAATGCAAAACAACTTTTAGGAAACATCAGCTGCAACATTCTCAGTTTGGACAGGTGGGCACGGAAAGTTTACTCCTCACCCAGTGGAGCCTTATGAAACCATACAAAAGGGTCTTGACTTCAGAAAAATGTGTTTTGTGTGTATGTGTGGGTGATTGTGTTGCTGAAAGCTTCCAGTGTTAACCTAGACGCAGTAACTGACTGGGGAATGGTGAAGAAAAGCTTGTGCTGTTGCGTATGAAACAGCACAGGCAGGTCAAAAATGACTCCATTGGGAAAATGACAACTGGTTGTAAAAAGTGCTGTTGGTTCATTGAAATAGAGGTCTTCAGTGAAATAGTTGCAAACTGACAGCAGACCTTTGGGGCTGATAGACTGAAAGCAATAATTTGATGTTGTTTGGCACTCCTGGTCTACCATTTCATCTTACAGAACTGCAAAGAGAAAAAAGTTGTTTATTTCTTCACTATAGAGATGAAATTGTTCTTTGACACATTCTGTATATTTGCTTGCTTACTGGTAGTGTTGAAGTAAAACACTTGGCTTGTCATATTCTTCAAACTCCCCATCAGTCCCTACTTTGCTTCTTTATATCATCATTTTAGTTATTGCAGACAGATTGGGTTTCTATTTTGTCAGACCCCCTCTATAAATATTTGCTGTCCGTGCCTTAAAACACTTTATCACAGTACTCATAACATTTATAGTGAGTAAAATATTAAACAAAAGTTGTTATTTACAGGTTATGGACATTTAGCAGTACCCTTCCAGTTACAGAATATTTGTTTCAAAACAGTATTTATTGTACTGCCTTGTAATTGTTCTGACAGCAATGCAGTCGGCTGATGACGTAACTAATCACAAATGTGCATATTTTGCATCATCCATACTTCCACCCTGATCTAAAATGTACAATTATATCATCGCACCAAGCAATATAAATTAGCCTAAAAGTATGGACGACCAATATTGACCACGACTAATGGGATACTGGAGATATAGGAATTCATCCTAATCAAATTAAATCTCTCTTCTAAAACTCAGTTTGTGATGTGAAATTTGAAAACTTAAAGAAATATGCATGCATTATAACCTGGGGCTGTAGCTGAGGGTGATGCTTCTACATGACTCAGCAGAATCGCAGCATGCATAATGTTGTATTTTACTCCATGTATTTGTAGTTTAAACAGCAAATCTAAAGTGAATAAAATGGGTCATAAAAAGAATGTTAAAAATGTGAAATGTATTTCCAATTTGTCAAACTGCTAACCAGGAGAAGGATGTGACAATATTTGGCACACGAGTGCAGGAATTTATTGCGGCGGTCTTTTACAGCATATGTAAAATATGCTGTAAAATAACATGATATATATATATATTATATACATTTTATATGCATTAAATTAAATGCCATGTTAATGATATATAAATTTGTGCTCCCAGATGTGTGTGTGTAGCAGCAATGTCATTAATAAATCATTCAGCATTGAATATTTTTTACTTTGCATTAATTTTATTTTTTGTTGAGAATGAGTAAGTTTGCTTTACTTTAGTGGCAAAAAAAAGTCACCACAATAAACTGAAAGTTTGCAGGCTGGGATTTGCAACAAGGATCATAAAGAAACTGAACATCCAGCAGAGGTTAAGGTCAATGAGAAATGCAACCACCTGAATTATGAGACGGCTTACTGAACCGTCTCTCCCTGTTGACCACATAGAGAGGCATTGATGAGGTTTAATAGTGTTTTATTGTGTGAATTCAACCTTTAAGGCCATGCAAGGGTCCAAAAAGGGGAGCTATGACTTTTTATTGATGTTTTATATCCAGTTATCTTCTTGCTGAATAGAGAGGGGAATGGCAAACATGGACTAAATGGTGCGTTTCATGTGTGGTCAAACCCACTCCTCTGAGCAGAGGCCTTATTGGACGATTAGTTTCCCAGACTGCATTCAAAGAGATTATTTGTTGAATGAACTTAAGACCATTATTATATTCCATGCAATTAAATAACTGCATTTTAACATAAAACAATTCTATTTTAGAACATATATTTCATTTGGGTCAATTTAATTTAAATAAGTGAAGACTTTTTTCTTGTTTAACTCAGATTTATGTATGTTTAACTAATTTCACATTAGTTTGATTTAAAATAACATTTTAGGGTGAGCAAACTAATCTGCATGAGTAAAATTAAGGAAAGCTGGAGCATATTCTTTTAGTTAGTGGCACACGTAACAGTTTGGGAATCTAATGCAGGACCAACACGAGACAACCAACTGCTCACCAGGCTATATTTATGTCTTTGGATGGTGGGAGGAGGCTAGAGTGTCACCATGCAGAGCTGCCCACCGCACCATGCAGTCCTGTTTTAGTTTATTGTTTAGTTTAAATAACTAAAACATTTGTTCTTAGATATAAAGAAATTTGTTATGCAGAAATGACTATTGTTACTTCATTCTTCATTCAACAAAACAAAATCCAACTTCCTTTAAGTGGAGCCGAAGATAGTGTAGGGGGTGAGTGTAGGGGGGAATTATATGCAATATTGGTGGGGTTGAACACCTGCAGAGGGAGGAACTAAATCTCTTTGGACGTCATACAACTATAAATTTTAAAATGAGGCGTTTAAAGAGTTACTTTTAAAATAAGAAAAATTTTGAGCACATCTGGTTGTTGTTTTTTATAGGAGTTATGGGTCTGCTCATCACGTAAAACACCACAGAAGACTATTATGAGAAAAGCTGCATTAATGTCCACTTTAAGGACAAATTATTTCTGCTCATTAGTAACAAAGGATAATTAAGTGTGCCCAAACTGAATTTGTTCTTTTATTCCTGCCAAAATAAAACTTTCACTTAGATTCTTTCATTTTTTTCCTCACTCTTCTTTACACGCTGCTAAACTCCTGTGCACATGCTCAATAAATCATCTTGTAATTTCTGTCAACATGCTTGGTGAACTCCGTGCAAGCTTTTTACCATGCATCAATTAAAACCATTCATAGGCTCGGACAAAGTCATTCTGATTGGCTGCTTCACAGCATCATTATAACACTAAAGAAAAACAGTTGTTCACTCAATGCATCGCAATTTTGTTATCTTTAGAGTTTTAATCTCATGATAGGTTTGTAGATTTAGTAACATGTGCATTGGAACTTGACTTTTATGCAAGTTCTTGAATTAATAAAAAAAAATGAGTTGTACAGTTTTATATATAAATAACATTAAAAACAACAGTTTTGCAAACATATTTAAGTAGATGCTAGATAATAGAGTTGAAAAAGCAGTTTTGATTCAAAGTTCTCCTCTTTCACTGTATTGAGTTACTGTCTTCATGAATAATTTTACTTTTGTATCCAACACTTTAAAGGTTTCACACAATATTTTATAAAACGATAATTCAAACCTCAAACAAAATGAGCTTCATTACATTTATGTATTTATGTATTATATATTATTGTTTTTTCACATTTTGCAATGCTTTTACAAAAATGTAAGTGTCCACAAATGTCATACATTATGTTTACGCATGAGCTATAAACCTAACAGAACACTGAATAGTTACATCAGTTATTTACAACTACTCAACAAACTGGGTGAGTTCAAACAAACTAGACTTCTTATGTCTCTCAAGGCTATATCCCAAAATGAAAAGGTAATAGCTTTGAATCTCCTTTAATTTCTCTATAATTGAGTTTAATAAAAACAAAAAACAGCCGTAGGATGAGAAAAAAATAAACCTCTGTGCAGAACAGGCAATAAGGTAGGAAAATATGTTTTTTTCTATTAAATTGCATCAGGAAAAACATGCCATTTATTGTGGCTCTCTCCTGAATTGACAAACAAGACTACAATCTGCCATAGAAAATCAGATTTAATTGTTCTGTAATTGTATGCTGTATTTCATGAAATGCAGGGTTCAGGATACGATTTGAGTTCTTATTTCAAATTCCATTGATTACCCCTCCATTATCTGTACCACTTAATCCAATGAAGGATCGCATCTTTTGAAAGTATCAGAAGTGACAGGAGTGTACCCAGAAAATTTTATTGTGGTGGCCAAGATAGATTATTAGATTACAGATTGTATAGATTATTAGATTATATAGATAGATTGTTGTGTGGCTGTTAAATAAACAGTAAGAAAATCATTAATTGCAATGGTAGCAGGAGCATCCCTTTGGTTAGAGTGGGCATAAACAATTCACTAAATTAGCCCAACACTAAATTAGTGTTGGGCTCTTTGTAATGTTCAAAACAAAACTCTTCGTAGATTCTAAATATTAATATACAAGATATGAAATTCAAACAAGCAATTATTGGTATTACAAGTAGAAGAGAAGAGAACAAAAAGGCTTGAAACATTATTCATATTGCAGAGTAAACGCAGAGAAAGTTCGGGGATCGCTAAACTGCACAAGCGCAACTGTTGGAACTGTGTGAATCATGGATCTGTTTTTAAGGGTAACAGAAGGTTGTCCATCCAACCGTAAACAACTTCCCCTACCCCTCAACCCCCCCAATGTCTTTTATCACTTATTGAGAAAACCGTTATGTTTATTCTATAAAACACTTTAATGAATACCTAAGAAAAACACAAAGTTCTTCCCAGAAAAAAACAAGCTTGTAACTGAAAAAAATTAAAAGATCATTTTTTTTCATACTTAGGCAAGTTGCTAATAACAATGACTAAATAATATAGAGTGAAAAGCAAGAAGATAGGCATGTATCAAGGTTTACAAGTTAATTTTCTTGACAGCTACAATCAGAATTGTGGTCCTATATCTTTTAAAATGTCCATTCAAGATTGATATTAACTCACTTAAAACCTCATGTTTAACGGTGTCATCAAAAAATGTTGTTTAGACTTGGAAAAAAGTATGTTAAAAAGCTAAACTAATCCATAATTGACTTTTGGATAAAAGAGAGTATCTTGCTTATTCCTCTGTTGAGTTTAAAGGGTACGGCGGAATCCTCAACTTTTAAACAGCATTATCTCTGGAACAGTTTAAAGTTATTACTTACTTTTTTGTTATTTTGGCCTTCAAAAGCTAGCTTGCTCATTTCCTTAAACATGGAAGGGCGTCATCTGATTGGCAAAATATCCTATCAGATCGACGTGCTCTGTCACATGTTGTTACACATCCAATTGGACTGCTTTATATCATCATGTGTTGTATCAAATATCTAAATGAAAGACTATATCCCATTTTTCACTACTTTGTGACTCGGAAAGGACTACTAAGATGTCTGGGCATATTTTGGGGTGATACATCTCTCAGAACTCAGTGACATTCCATTTTTGGGAAAGTCAATAGAAACGTAGAAACGGCACAGACTACACTCAAGAAACAAGGACGATCTGGCAAAAAGTCTGAATATATGAAATCACTACAAAATAAAACAGAAAGGAGGACTCAAAATTAAACTATCAAAACTCCCAACTGAAAGACATTTTGACACTGCATTTTATCATAATACAGATTATGACATGGGATTATATGCCCATAACAAGGAAGTTGAAAATGCTTTTCCTCTACTGACTTTAGTGTCTATTTGATATTTGTGTGGTTACTGAGATTAAACTTCTACTCCCATGAAAACAAATGAATTCACAAGCAGAAAGAAATTTTATTTACTCTTTTCAGGTAAGGCTTCTGAAAACTATTTGCGTATTCTTAAGAAGTGCAGACTGAGGAACCTGAAAACTATTTCTAAAACACTTAAAAGCTAAGGGCATTTTGAAAACAGAGAATCCGACCAAATTTCAATTAAAATATTACAAAAATAGGAGGAGCAGAGAAGGGAAAAAATGCTTAGACAACAGTAATTTGATGAAGATTTTCATGAATGATTATTATCACAATATAATTAAAAGAAACCGCAAAATCCAACCAGAGGGTGAACTATACTAAAATTCTCTCTGTTTTGTCTTATAACCAATTAATAGTGAAATAGTGTTTCTAAAAATATTTGGAAGCCAAATTCAGTAACTCCTTAAATATGGGGTGAGAAGCTCAGTCATCTGGGAGGGGCTCATGATAAACCTCTTGTGCCTTAGCATCAAGCGGAACCAGATGAGAGAGCTCAGGCATCTGGCTAGGATGCTTCCTGGATGCTTTCCTTGTGAGGTGCTCCCCGTAGGGAGGAGGCCTCAGGGAAGATTCAGGACACGCTGGAGGGATTATACAGCTCGGCTGGCCTGGGAATGCCTCAGGAATGTCCCAGTGAACTGGTGAATGTGGCTAGGGAGAGGGAGGTCTGGGATTCCCTGCTCAGGCTGCCGCCTCCAAGACCCGACCCCTAATAATAGTAGATTAAGGCAGCAGAAAATGGATGGAAGTATGGATGGACAGATAGATGGATGGATAGATGGGAGAACTTTTTTAAGCGCATCATTTTCGACTGTGCCTTTTTTCTTCAATCTGTTGGAAAAATCAATGAGCATTATGGGAAATGGTACAACTTCGACATAGTAGAGCAAGTGCAACACCTGTATATCGAAGTTTATTTCTTGGCCTTGTTGTTTCTGCTCATGGAATTTTACAGTGTCTTGATGAATACATTCACACAGATAAACTAAGTGCAAAAAGAAAAAAAAATGTATTTGCCTCATTAGTAAAACTGGCTGGCTGGAAATAGAAGGAAGAAAATGGGCCCTGGGGACAATCCAGTCTTTAAGTTCAGCATTGCTAACAGAAATACTACTTGAAAACAAGAAGAGGGTGTTAATTTTTTCTTAATGAATGAAATGAAATAAATGAGTTTTTCAGGCACTGGAACAAGGCAGGTTGTTTTCCACATCACTGGTATTCTTTTCTGACTCAGACTGGTGTTAAACTGGTGCTGGAGAATCAGACATAGTTGCCTTGAGCTGGGAACTCTGGGGCTCACACCATCTGGACTTGAAACCAGGAAATGTGGAGGGAGATGATGTGTTCAGGTCCTTGAC
Organism: Pseudomugil tenellus; assembly: GCA_037177515.1. Taxonomy (NCBI): domain Eukaryota; kingdom Metazoa; phylum Chordata; class Actinopteri; order Atheriniformes; family Pseudomugilidae; genus Pseudomugil; species Pseudomugil tenellus. The sequence goes on from JBAMHX010000024.1 coordinate 5,612,748, forward strand.
TGAGCTGCAGGGTGACAGAGTGGAGCTGTGACAGGAAACCTGTAGGCTTATGAAACTAGCATGTAGCTCATTTCAGCTAGCAGTTCCATGTGTCTTGCGCAGATCTTCTTTTTAACAGTAAAATGTCCATAATGACACCAACGCTGGTTAACCATTACTGCAACTCCTCATACCTTTAGTTTTCCGCTGAGTTGTTTATTGCGGTCTGCACGGATCGTCTTGAAGCCGCGTACAGACACATTACAGTCTGGGATATGTTCCGTTAGCACCTGGAGCTCGTCAGTTTTTTTAGCTAGCGAGCTAACGTTATCCATAACGAGAGTTGGAAGAAACTGTTTAAATCTCCACTGTTTTCTCTCTGCCTCACTCCTACACTGCGTCCTCTTTCTTTCTTTTCAAGCCCATTGAGATTAGAAGTGATAATCTTGAATTTGGAGAGCATTATCAGTTGATCTGGGTGGTAAATAAGTCTTGTTGCCATGGAAACTCACCATAACAAGTCTTAAAAGAGCAGAAAAAATATGCAGAAAAACTCCTGTTTAGCACAGCTTCTTACCATCGTGAAAGGTCTTCTTTGACAACCCAAATTGACAGCTCATGTCTTAAAAAAAGAGGCCTATATTTTAAAAAACACGACAGTTAAGATAGAGCTACTACAGTTTGCAGCCACGGAGCAGCGCTTTCAAGAATGTTTTTTTTTTTTTTTTTAGTGGTGAAAATAATGGAAATGCGTTGATTAGTTATAAGGTCCTATCAAGCACCGTTGTCCCATTTAACAAAGTGTAGCAGAACAAGCCACTAAATTTGGATTATTTTGAAGTCTGCACATTCATTTCAAGACAACCACATGGATTGGCTGCTTGAAGACACATGAGAAATGCCAAAACTACATGCTTTGGGTGCTTGTCCAGGAGCAGCTGGCAGGGTGCATTGCAGGATTGTGATGGTTGTGTGGGCTTGTAGTCAGATGAGATTGACTGGCTGTCATGTTCCTGCCAGATAGTAAAAGATATTGCCTGCTTGGGTAATTGAGCAACTGAAGAGACGAAAGAAGAAAATGGAGGAATAAAAATGCAAATGCCTTATCAAGTCCTGCAGCCACACACAAAGCTGATTATATCAATTGATGCAAAACAGACACACGGTATCAGTGCTAAAGGCCTCTTCATAGTCTTGCTGTTCCTTCTTGATTTTTTTTTTTTTTTTTGTCAACAGATAAAAAGCAATTTCTCATTTTGTTTGGACTGATGGGTAATGTTTCATTGTTCTTTGGGTGGTAACAAAAAACCCGGAAAAGAGTCGTGTGAGGAAAAAGCGTCCAGGCCCGCGTCGATCTTCGTGGTCCCCGTACCATCACAAAAAGGGAGGGGGGGGGGGGGGGGGGGGGGGGGGG
>JBAMHX010000024.1:5621115-5632782 GCA_037177515.1 Pseudomugil tenellus
CTGGTGGATATTGATGCTGCATTGTTAGCTTTACATGATGCATGATGGGAAAAACGTTCACAAATAATAAGAAACATACTATTGCTCACTCATCTTGTGTGAGTTTATTGTGATAATTGCAATGTAGAAGAACGTCTAATACGAATATAAATAATATTCATGATAGAATTTCAAACCTCTGATAAAGACGTCAGCACAACACAGAAACTATAGAGAAGCAGCTGTTGTATTTGACACTGAAGGAGTGATCAAAAAGACGCTGTACTCAAAGTATTGCCATACAGACTCCAGCATCATGCCAATATGAAGTCAGACATAGTGAGTCTCAGCACAGTCGTAACCTGTATATGTCTGTAAATATGCTGTATCTTGTAACTTTGGTGTGGCTGTACTGGAACATCATTTCCCCACTGAGGGACTAAAAGGTTTCTTATTCTTGATCTTAAAGAGACAGAAAGTGGTCAAAAAAGGCGCACAGCTATTACAAAAAAAATAAAGAGTTAAGTGGGAGTCGCAGATGGCTGAGTATCAAGAGTGCCAACAGTTCACCACTGGATCCAACCTAAAGCTAATGGGGAGCAGATGGTAGGCACGAAGAACAATCTAGATCAGGTGATGGGCAAGATCTCATCTCTCTATTTGGTGAGAAGAGGACAAGTGGAGACCGGCAGTTTGGAGAAACAGCAAACAATATCCAAATCATCATCACCATTGTGATTTCAAATCTATTGTATGAGAGACAAAGAGAGAGAGTGAGACGAGACCAATAGATGGCCAAAGATACAGCTGATGACAACTAATTAGACATAATTTGACCAAGAGCCTTCTGCTATTCATCATCTGAGTGGCCACCTGTTACTTTTTGTGCTCATCAGTCAGTCCTGAATGCACCAGTGAACATGGCCAGTGGGCCGCTAGCAAGATAGCAAAGGTGAGTGATGTTCAAGTTCTCAAAAAAAATTAATTTGTGTGTCAAAAGAATGAAAGCTTTCACAGTGAAATGCATAAGCGATAATATGTGTCTGTCAGCAGTAAAAAGTTGAGCTACACAACACTGATGATTCTGCAATGTGGCTAGAACACTGACAGGTCATATCGATGATGTAAATACGATTTGGCTTGAAAAAGAAAAACAACTTGAACTGAAAACAGAAAAAAATGTTGTCATGTGCATTAAAATGTTTTATACTGACAAAATGTTTGAAGATTTTAAAAAAAGTTGCACTGAAATATTAAAATATTAAGAAAAGAATTTCCTCTAATGGACTGGCGACCGAGCCTTGCCTGGCACTTGCTAATTTCTCATAGGCTCCAGCTTCCCGAGACCCTGAATTGGACCCTGAATTAAGAAAATGCCTGGCTGAGTGGGTGGATGGATGGATAGATGGGGATATTTTTGTTTATTTGTAAATCTAATTGGAAATTAATTACTCAGAATGACATGACATCTGTCATTTTTGTCATCAGCCTGAAAAGGTGCACACAGTAAATCTGTCTATGTGGTAAAGCGAGCACAATGAAAGGTAAACGCTGGTCGACTTTATAGCCAAAGTACACAAGGAATAAGAATTGGATGTTCACATTTATCAGTAAGTCATGGAATAATTTAACCAATGGTTGTTAATGGTGGTAATATGGCAATCTGTGTAAAATATTGTTACAACACTACAAACTAAACCCAAGCCTCAAACAAGCAAATTAAATATGAGCACAGTTAGCTAGCTTGCAAGCTGTCCCATAAAATTGAGCCCTGTATCAGAGATTTGTAGAGTTCAGGTTTTTTTTTTTTTTTTTTACAATTTTATGGTTTGCTTTTCTGAGAATCTAGTAAAACCTTTTCTGCCAATCTTAAATATGCAGTTGGCTTGTCTTTTTCTTTCTTTTACATGTCTATTAGGTCTTATTTTCCAATGCATCCAATTGCTTCATTGATCATTTTCATGATAAAAATGGGGCTTTTGTCATGAGTTATATTGCCATCAATATTTTGGTTTGAGGGCTTGGTGTGATTTTGAGGTTAATTGAAATGGCGACACAATTCAGTTGCTCATAGATTGTTTTCGTCTTTACAATAACTTGAGATTGTTTTTGCTTTTGTTTGAAAGACAGCTTATAGTTGTTTTGAAGGTTAAAATGTTTTTTGTGAAGTTTCAGTCAATATCTTAAAACAAATAATAGTCTGTTGTTTCTTTTTCTAAGTGAAAAATATGGTGAGTACATATTGACATGTCAGAGTAATCACAACATTGATTATTGTTGTTATTAGGAATTTCTTAAGATTTCTCTGCATTTATTCCTCACATACAACTAAATCAACACTTTTAAAAAAGTTTCAGTTAATTTTTTTATATGTTTAACTTCAAATTCAAAGATAAGATGCTTTATATTGTAAGCTATGTGATTGACATGCCCACCCTCTGACAACACCAAAAAGTCTTATTTATTCTCTCTTTACCATTTAGCATTAATGTATCACAGCAATGCAAGCAATGTGCATATTCCTTCTGATTTACTTCAAACCCAGTCCCATCTACCACGAGAAGTCATATAAATAATGAGACATCCAATTGCAAAGCTCTATCCTTGGTCTTGATGTATATGACTTTGGAAAAAGCCAATAAACTCTTCCATTTTACTTAGTTTAGTGCAGCTAAGTCTCTTTAAATGTGTTTCGATGGTGTGTATTGATCCTCCTCTTTTTATCTCTTGACAGCCTCTTGGATTTACAGTAAAGCTAAGAAGAATCAAATAATATTGTCATTAACAAACCAGCAGGACAATAAGAGAGTGTGGAAAGAGAAGGTATTACCTCATGATGTATCTGAGATGTCTCACAACATTTTTCTGTCCTCTTCAGGTACATATCTAAAATGGGGAGGGTACAATCTGAACTAGACATGATCATGTAAAGTTTGGTCTGCAATCCACCAGTTATGTCTAACATACTAAATAAAAACAGATTGCTTTAGATAAAAATTCTGTTAAAGTATTGAAAAAGCATCTATAAACAATGCCTCCACATTTCAAACGGAGAATCAAAATTTTATCAATTGTGTTGAGAATATAAGCTGAGAGGCTACAGAAGAATTTGGCAATTAACCATTCCCATATAGGATAAGGTTTACGTTTCAGGTAAACGGCTTGATTTCTGATAATAATGTATAGATCCGCAAAGGCCTGTTGAATTTTATGTTGTCTTATTTCTATCGTTTTTCCTTCTACGCTTCTCTAATCATATTTCCCTGATATTGCCACCTCTTGCAAGCCAGTGTGTGCCACTGTGTCAGTGAAGGCATCACAATGCAGGGGTGACATTTCAAGCAGACAGATTAAGGCCTCTCTCCAATTAATTTTGCTTTCCTTTCCCTGTTAAATACACAATCAACCAAAGGCAAAATGTCACTGAAACAAACGAGGACCTGCCACGTGGCTGACAATTACCACTAAGCACCTCAGAAATGCCAATATGTTAAAGTGGGAGCAGTGTGTGTGAGATGAATGAGGACAAACAGCAATCTTTGAGGAGCCCCATTGTTAAAGCCTTGCTAAAACAGGCAGTTCTATGGTTACCTGCCATTTTTATCAGGTGTAGTGACAGACGACATGTCGATAGAAAGGTCAAATGTTCCTCAAAGTCTAATGGTGTAGAATAGATAATCTTGCATCATTATCTAAAGTTTTTTCATTTGTGTTATGAGAGGGAAGCGGTGGGTTAAATGAAAAATAAATTAGAGTAAAAATTGTTTTAAGTAATTAAAATTATTCAGACATAATTCAGATCACTTTGTACTTACAACCCACTGCATCCCATCCACTAAGCAATCGGCAGAAGTAATCATTGCTTTTCCTTCAGTTGTGCCCTTTGCAGCCACCAAAATGTTCAAGTAAAATAAGATGCAGTCTTTGGATGCATGACCATTAGACAGTGTATCAGTGCCAAGAATATACAGGATGAGTTCATTCAATATTAAATACTGTTAGTGTCACAGAAATTGCTGGATTATTTATCATGGTTTAAACAATCACTTGACACTTTTAATGGGAAAGCAAGGATATAAATTATCATGGGGATATTATGATGTGAATAAGGGACCTTAAGCAGAAGAAGAAATGAAGAAAAAAATTCTGATTTATTGAAAAATAAATTGCTACTGCACTTAGGGCTACAATGGCCATCGATAGGTGAATACAGGACTGCATACAAACAGAGTCAGTAGGGATGGGTCTGTCAGAGAAAGTAGCAGGTTAATTACAAAATCACTGAGAAAAATTGCAGTTTAAATTGTGAAAATATTTTTACTTGAGTTAACTATCTAAAAATAGACTGCATGGTGTAGAGACTTTCTTTACTTCTCTAGACAGGATGTCTGACAACAAAGTACGCACCGTAGTGTTGAGCATGTTCAATCTAAATATTGATGATATTGATACCAATATTGGTATTTATAATGACAAAAGGACATTAATACTTTAGTTTCAGTTTCTTTAAGTTTCATCTGACTGTACATGTCGGTCCTGTTACAGGACAGAGGAGGCAAATTTCTCTTCGCTCCCTTTATGTTTTAATGCAATCATGTGACTCATCATCAGCGTAGATTCAGCCAGCTCGGTTGAGTCAGCAGCACAGAGAGGAATGTGAGAGAAAGGAGAGTCATGCAGCTTTTTTTCTATTTTTTTTTTTTTTTTTTTGCTTTTCTTTTTGTATGGCTCAAAGCGAAATCAGACCATGCTGTATCATTTATAAGATGGTACCACAACAAATATACATGTGTATATAACTTGAAAATGAAATGAAAAGAAGAGAAAATCAGACATGCAGAGAGCAAGCCCCCATCCCTGGCTGCTCAACCCATGTGCTACTGAAATAAGTAATATTTCAGTAATTTACAGGTACAAAGTCAATGTTGTTTCTTTTGTAAGTTTTCTCAATTTATATAACTTATGCAAATATCTTAATATATTACTTTTATCCCACTGAAACCTGTTTTTTTTATGAATATAGTTACTAAATTGAAAAGTGCACTAAATACAACATAGCTCAGATTTGACAGAACGTTATTACTGTTGTGTGTTAACTTACAACGTGAGATACTATGTGATTTCTATCTTTAAACTACAAGTAAATCCGGTACAGATTTAATCCTGGCTGGCTTGAGGAATGCACACATGAGAGGGCAGGCAGAAATGCATGCACATCATTCAGCATTTATTGTTGTTGTTCATAGATGTTTTCCTAATGCTGGGTTGTTAGTGGATTCAGGGGCGATTCTAGGGGGGTTTAGGGGTGCGAAGCACACAGAGCTGCCTGTGCAGGATAGATGCAGTTCCGTGCTTTTTACCTTATAACACAATTTTATTGTCATATTTGTGAAAGAAAAGCAAAACATTTTTTTAGAATATCTGTGACTAATCCATAAAGGTTATTCTGAGCCACTGCAACAGAGGAACGGATGGGAACCAAAAAACATTGTAACTCTAATTTCTAAAATAATTTAGTCATATGCAAGATAAAACAGAACTTTCATGGCTTTTTGGTGAAATTATATTGTGAATGGAAAGTTTTTTTTTTTCTTTGTCAGTTTAACAGTTGCTGTTTTGCATTTTCATTATCATATGTAGTTCAAACCTGTTATTTATATTCTGTGTGTTTCATACATGAGTGTGTTCTTTACATTGTTATATGTTTAACATTGAGTGGGCTCTAGTGTCAGCAGCAGATGAGAAAGTGGGTCAGGAAGATGAAGGAACTGAACCTTATACCCGGCTGCATGTAGGGAAGAGCTGCTTTACCAGGTGAATTATACACAGTGCCTACATGAGCATTCAGCTCCAACAAAACAGTTATTTACCACATCTTTTTATTTGGTGCTTTTGGTCCTGAAGTGCAACATTTCTTTGATGGTTTAGTAACAATGCTGCTCTGGTCTGTGAGAAACAGAAACAGCTGTTAAGAGAAGAAGAGTTGTGTGGTGTTTATTGCTAAAGACAGACAGTTTCTCACAGCTAACTTCCTCTGCTCCTGACACAGCTGATGTGCTGTCCCTCTGTCTCGTTTCTCTTGGTTGCCTATTCTTAAAGGAGCCACACTGTTCTGTAAACAGCACCGTATGTGCTCATTGACAAATGACAAATAACTCATGCCATCAGTTTTTAATCAATATTATCTGGCAGGCCAGATATTATTGCCGACCATAGTTCATCCCAGACAGCTGGCACACAGCTTGGTGTGGAAGGGAGTGTGAGTGTAGAAAGCTTGCACCTTTTACTGAGATTTGATGTGAGGGGGCAAGGTGTTTACTTGATGGGGCGTTGCCTCCTTTTGCCATTGTGTAAACCCAGCCTTGGATTAAGTTCATTCATTTAGCCGATTCTTACAAAGCGGATCAGTATCGTAACTGGTGTGGATATCAATAGAACCAATACTGGTACTGGTATCAGATTGATATCAAACCTTGCAGTATTTCACACTACTGGAATGGGGTTTAAAAAAACTAAAACACAATTTCAGAAAGTTTTATTTAGCATGAGAAAACTGACTGCCCTGTTGGGTACTGCAGAGAATGAAATGACGAACTGGAAAAGCATTGAAAGAAAGCCAGGAGCATAATTGCTGAAGGAATGATGAGCCACAGGGGAGTTTGAGTAATCAGCAAGTCACATGGCCAGTTACACCTAGGAGAAAGTGTAAGCAGGTGACAAACAAACAGTCACAAGGAAAAAGACAAAGAAAGAATGGAAATTCTCCCATAACTGAAGGATATATTTCTGCTGTCTGAACCTTAAAGGAGATTTTTTTAATAATTAAATGTAATCAAACAACTTTTACAATCCTGGTTCCAGTCTAAAAAATTAAATAGGTCCTCTGAGTTTCCAATCTTAGGCCTCCCATATTCAGGCACCTGACATATGATGTAGGGGTGTTGTTTAAATAGCTTTAATCCTCTTTTGAAACCAAATAATGTATTTTAAAAATTACAGCCTTTCTATTTTGTGAAGCATTCCTGAGTAACAGCTGTGTTTTTTCAAATGTGCTACAAATAAAGCCAAAAAAAGGAAAAAGGCAAATCATCATGACTGAATACGGTACTAGCTGCTTAATATGTAGCTTAGTCAAAAAGAAATATGCACCAAACAAATACTTCCTTGCATGTCACAAGCTGCAAACCTGAGGAACCAACCTCATATTCACAGCTTCTAAAGATACTCTGCAAAAAAACTGAGTGAAGTAGAAATAGGTAAATATAGAAAATTTGGACACTGACATTTGGGCCATGTGTTCGACATCATTGGAAAGCTTAAAAACTCTCAGAATGTGTGAAGAACTAAAAAACCCCGTCTGGATACATGTTCTCGTTATGATTGACACATATGTATGTTTTAATCAGAAAATTAGTTGAAAATGTGACAAAAACAGATTCTTCAGTGAAACAGCAACTATGTGCCAATCTGTAAAATAATAAATGATAAAAAAAAACTTAATAAGAAAAAAGTTATGAGAGAGGGAAAGAAAGAGTCAAATAAGGATTTTGTGGGCGTATTATTGTGCCGAAGCTTTTCACGTGATTGTTCCAGGGGGAAGAATGGGCTGGTGTTGAAAGACAACCAAATAAACTTGAATGAGAGCAAACCCACATTGAGGTTGATCGGTGTTTCAAGCTGTTCCTGTTGGATTGTGATTCACCTGGAGCACATCAAGCCCATCTGTTGCTCCTGCTTTGAGCCATGCACATCTCTATGCTATCTCAGAGGGCAAAATGAGCCAAACTGGGGTGTTACACACCCACCTATCCTCGCCCACCCAGCCTGGTTTGGGGGACAAATATCCTATTTGTCAGGTTGTGGAAACAGAAACGCTTCAAGCTCTTCCAAGTCAATTTAATCACCTTCCTGTGCCAAGATGCACAGCCTGCCTGGTCTGTGATTGACTTGGCTCTCAGCTAGCGTCAATGCAGTTTGACGCATAAGTGCTAAATGGATGGGTCATTACACTAACAAAATGACATGACAGGGGGACATGATAATAGTCAAGGTTCTTCTTAGCTTCAGGGTTATGGTTGCGTTCCTAGATGTGGAAATGTTAGAAAAATGTAAAACAATCTAAATTCTTTAATGTTGACTGTGAAGAGACAACTCTAATCCAGCTTGTGGCAATCCCAGTCTCTTCACATCTTCCCACATCTATACAACAGATGAAGTCCGCGTTTTTGGACTGTTTCCTCAACTTACCATGAAAACCCAGATTAACATCTGTTTTCACAGCCCAGAAATGCCAAATTACTTAGCATCTACAGAGTAGATCCAGCTGACAAGGACAGAAAGCAAGCCGCAAAATGTCTTTTAGGGGTTTTCTTTCAATTGAATAAGCATTAAACAACACTTAAAACATGTCCATGCTCCAAAATTATATTTTCTTCAAGACATTGAATCCTTCTTCGTAGACTGATGGAGTTTTTTTGTAAGCCCCATTTTTTCTCTGTGAAATTCGTTCTTCCCTTTTTACTGACACTATGAAGATTAAATGTGGAAAATGATAAAAATGTTTGGCTTCCTCGTTCTTGTGTGTGGCCCCACATTTGTTTATATAGAAGAAAGTTGGGGGAAGATGTGAGGGAACAACTGGGAAAGAGAAAAAAGAACGAGACAGAAAAAGAGATGAGATTTGTGATCTCATCTGTTCACCCAGGGCCTCTCTCCAGAGCAGCTTTTTTCTGTCGTCAATCATCTCCACTGGGACACCTTAAAACTCAGATAAATGGGAGGGTCCGATGCATTCGCAGGATGCCTGTGATACACACTTAGAGGAACCGTGGATGAAGGCTGCTCACCTTCTGCTGAGTCTGATTACAGCCTTCAGGTAAAAGTGCACCCCAGACTCTAGCTTAAAAAGCTGCCAGAAAAACAAAACACTCCAATTCAATTTAAACTTAATTCAGCTTTATTTTGTTGCACCATTTCACACCAAAGTCACCTAAAAACTCTTTACACACATAATCATTTCAACCCACTTCAACTATTTTAATGCAAGTCCAACATATAAAAAGTAAGCAAACCCAATAGACTGCACACAGTCTTGACTTCGATTCAATCCCCCATGCTGAGCATGCCTGGGCGCCAGCTGACAGAGGAAAGGAAGAGCAATCAGTGCTTTGTAAACCACCAGTATAAGGAAAAAAAGGTTAATTCCCATTGTTAATCAAGCATTTTATACATAAATATACGTTTGTGTAGATGTATGTGTGTGTGTGTGTGTCCTGTTAACACAAAACCATCTAAACAATGTCCATGAGCCATGCATTGTTTCGGAGAGGTCTGACTGGGCCTTTCTGGTTAGCAATTGGTTTGAACAGATGAAAACATGATTGTACGTAATCCATTGTAATCATTGTGTCTTGGTTTGCAATCTGGACCCATAACTGTGATTTTTTTTTTTTTTTTGGAAATTTGGGAAATGGCATGTTTGTTTTCTTGTCAATGATGAAATTGGTTCCACATTTAATAGACAAGTTTAGAAGAATGGTTGGTCATCTGTGGCTTCTGCAAAGCACATGCATATCTCCTAAAACATCTTAATCAGCCGTTTTGTACAACTGGGATAACTGGCAAAAATGACTCAGTTAAAATAGTAAATACAGGAGGTTGTGGGAGGTTGGAGTTTCAGACCTACAGCATCAGCAGCAGTTTTGACATCTTGATGTTGGTTCTGAAGCTTTCATGATGAATTTGAAATGTGCATGTATCCACCATTTGGATTTTCATCTGTGATTTGGGGATTAAGTAAATGTGCATTAAGGAGTCAATCTAACTTCTAACATGGACATTAAAATCTTTTCGTAAGGTTCAAATGTCAACAACATTTTTGTAATTGAATTCAGCTTTATTTGAATAATACCACTTCACAACAATGCCATCTACGGGAACTTCACAGACATCAATTTAAGCCAATTGATAACAGATTGTATCAAATTTTTACTTGGATCCAATCTCTCATTCTGAGGCACTTGAGGCAAAAGTGGGAATGAAAACTCCTTTTAAACAGAAAGGGAAAACCTCCGGCAGAACCTGACTCAGAGAGGGCAGCCATCTTACTCGACTGGCTGTGGGTGGAGAGGACAAGAGACACAATTCAACATGCACTGCAGCTGTTATGCAGGAAAACCTATAGAAAAATGAGAAATATGGTAATGATGTCAATACTGTCATATATTTCTACATGGAGGATAAGGAGCAGAGAAAGTAAGGTGTTCAGCGCATCATGAGACGCCCCCATGGCTGCATAATTAATGTTTGGTTAGATTATTTCTAACTATAAGATTTGTTAAAAAGGGCTTGATTCTTAAAAAGGTAGAGAGGGTATCTGCCCCCAAACCCACACTGGGAGCTGATTCTATAAGAGCAGGTCATTGCTGTTAATTGACATTATAGTTTAATAATTTTATTGCATTTGTTGTCATTCATATATTCAGTTTACAGTTCAGTTTTTTAAGTGTTGCGTAGGATCCATGCAATCCAGTAATCTATATAAGCTACGACTGGTGAGGTGATGATGCTCGTTAGTCAAAAATAGGCTTAGCAGCTCAAAAGTAATTTACAGGCTGGACATATATTGACACTGAGATTCCTTTTCCCCATTCATGCCAACATCTGCAGTACAAGCAAAGCCAGCATGATGTAACTAACAGTCAGCTACTGTTTCTAAAAAGGCTAATTTTATTGGAAATCAATTACATTTAATCAAACATTAAATTTGATAATTCATACCTCATAATTTACATGGTCCAGGTATTTTAAAAATATTTGTCATCACTTTCTTGTAAATAAAAGATGTTATTGTCAGTGTTGGTACTTTTTGCATCTCTGTTATTAAATTTTCATTTAGGCGTCCTTGACTTCTGCCTGAGTTTTTATTCTTAGTGTTTGATTTCTCTGTGCAGACATCCCTGCAGTCTTATTCCATTTTATGCGGATTTTCAAGGCTTTTACCAAAGCTTAATTGAGAGCAACTTGCACGTGCTTTCATTTCACAAGGACATGGATTTGTTATTAACACTTTTGTACCTGGAGTTGACCACATGTCTGCGTCTCCACTGGGTGGGTAGGAAATTCCTAGCAGCTATAAAGCCCTCACACATCTGCACTTTGATTTGTCAGACCATATTTCATTACTTCTACTTCTAACTTTTTAGCTGTTAAGAGGATACAGTTATGTGGCAGGCTTTTTTTTCTCTCCAATAAAAAATGGCAAGTTGCTATTCAGTTTGTAGTAGATTTATTGTGCTTGCTTCCCTAAATTGTGCTCAAGAGATGCAAAAATATTCAAAATCCAAGGCCAGGTGTCTATTTACATATATAAACAGAGTTCTGTTGTCTTCCTCTAGACTCACCAACATATGAGGTTTCCGAGAGTCTTTCTAGTTGCCAGCAATGCAACCCACTCTCCATAGGCAGCAATAACCTGAAACCTCAGGATTACTTTCATATATACTGTAAGCCCTTCCCCTTGTAAGTTTTGATAACTGATTTACAAATAAATCAATGATCTATTTCACTTCCTCTGGAACAGAGAAAAATAAGTACAAAAATAACACACATACTGTCACGGGTGATAAGATGGCGGACCCAAGGGAGCAGTCAGAGAACTAGAATTATAGAAAATAAGATGTTTATTGC
>JBAMHX010000024.1:5632882-5655404 GCA_037177515.1 Pseudomugil tenellus
GATGATCTGCACCTGTGTCTTGGAACCTGTCAGAAGAGGGAAAGCCACGCCTACACAAACACACACACACACACACACACAGGAGAAAAAATACAAGTGTAGACAAGAGAGTCCAGGATCCACATGACACATACATTACATCCATTAGCAAATACATTTGGGTTATCCCCATGCTTATCTATAATCTATGTTGGAAAATATTAGAATACAAATGTTGGCGTGACCCGGAATGACCACGTGATTGCTATGTCATTTAAGGTTGCCGGTCATGTAGGCTTTTTAAAAGTTTGGAGACTATTCCCCCGGTTTGATCTAGTCTTCATGCAGACAGAAAGATGATGAAATTAAACTGCAAATGCCACAACCAGTTAGTCTAACAGTTATTTAGTGTGCACCCTTAAAATTGCGACTGAGGTGGAATTTCTGAGTTCACTGAGGTTTGACGATCTATGTCAGGTAGGAATATTATCCTCGAGCCTGTCTGCTTGAGCACGTGTCAAGCATGTGACACGTAAGTGAACATGGTTTCGATCTGTAGATTCAGCATAGCAAAAGTCACATGACTCCATAACCGAGGCCTCGTTATGTCTTCTCTCCGTGTCCAGCACTTCGCGGGAAGTTCGAGAAACTGGGTTTGTCAACATCGCAATGATTTAAAAATAGTCCAAAATGCTCAGAACAACGTGGGTTTATGACAAAAGGAGATTTTGTTTGTGGTTTGCATCATTACGATTACAAAACAGTTAGATTTAAAGTATCACATTGATATGATCTGAGATTAAACTGCATTTAGTCTCTCCGTATGTGCTTTCAGTTTGCGACATGAAGCTATTTTATAATTTTACAGATCCGATGGTATTCCTTATCACTGCCGTCTATCAGTTTATTGAAATCTGCCGACGCAACGTGTTAGCGCCGGCCACCCTAGATAATAAACAAGTGACGGAATAGATGATACAGACAGTCATGTGATCAACTGCACCCCACATCTACACTAATGTTACATGACATCCAAATTTTACAATGACTCTGACAAGAGACAAGAAGACAAAATATATAGTTTATTGAACACTTTGTCAATGGACAGTGATGAATCATGTCAGTGCTTTCTCACTAATGCATTACAAACCCTCAGCCAACAGGTGGGGGTCTTTGACCAGATCAAATGTTTTGACACGACGTGACGATCTCGGGTAGTTGGTCAAACTTAACTCGATGTTTCAAGAGGCCTCACTTCTCCTATTCCAAAAGACAGGTGTGCAATTGTCCTTAGGAGACTGGCCGGACAAGTGTGTGTGTGTGTGTGTGTGTGTGTGTGTGTGTGTGTGTGTGTGTGTATGTGAACGGACCGCATAGTTATCTGCTATCAGAGAGAGGGCCTAGTCACAAGCTATCACTAAAATCTGCTGAATTGTTGATAGTTAAAACTGTTGTATTTCTAATGAGGTGTTTTGAATATTCCTATATACATAGTGATACAAGCAAGTTTTAACCTTTAGGCTGTGCACCTAAAGGATGGAGAAACGGCTTCTGCCTGGCATGAGATACAGTAATATCTGCTACAATTCCAGCAGATTTTGGGAGCAGATTCTTTCCCGAGGCTGTCAGAATGCCGAGTGCGTCCTGCACACTCCACTGAGGGAAAAATGGTTTTGTATTTGTGACTTGATTGTTTGTTCATCCGTGTGTGACTTTTGTTTTTTTGTTTCTCGCGAGCAGGAGAATGACTGCATCTGTAATTTTCTGATACAATCGTAGGGAAGGATGCAAGAGCGACCGAGTCGGTGGAGTTAGAAGGTCCCACAAATCTTAAAAGAACTTTTTCTGAGAACAAACTTACAAAAACAAAAAAGTCAGATCACTCCATAAACATTTAGTTTACTGTAGGTTGCTTTGTTTTATTGCTTTCCTGTGCTACTCAATTTCCTTTCTCCACAAAAAAGTTTTTACTTTAAAGAATTTACTATTATGACAATTAGAGACAGATGATATTGATATTGACTGATTTTCAGCTTTTTGACAACCATTGCTATTGACAAATAGCGTGACATAAACAGATGAAAGTAGTCAGGATTTTTCTCGCAGTGTCTTAAGTAGACATCCTGAGACAGATCTCCCATCCAGCTCCCAATCTTCAATTCAAGGAAATCCCGGATGAGCCAATCAGAGAAATGTCTGTATAATCTCATTCCTACTTTCATTAAACCAGGAAACACATAGTTGTGGCCCTTTGCTCGTCAAATGCGTATGAGCAAAACATAGTTTTAAGAGAATAATACAATACACCAAACACCACACACACCCCTGATGCCAGGGGCTCTTGAATAGCATAAACTTTAATGTTATATGTTGCTTTAGGCTGTGTACATTGGCATTGTTGTCAGTTGATAAAAAATCAATATTCCATCTTAAAGAGGAGGGTGGATGGATTTCTTTTGGAAAGAAATCCTTTTGAAGATGTCCCTGTCTGCCTCTGAAAAACAAGGTCCTGACTTCTTGCAGCAAACAAAAGCTGAAGTAATCTTCAGCTGCCTTAAAGCTTGATCAGAGCCATTCAGGGTCCGAAAGACCTGGTAGAAGAAATACACCTGGTGTATCATTAGCGTTGCAATGGTCCTCCACAGGATTAACCCGTCTGCTTTCGATATGTTTTCCACAGCCAGAACCAACCTTAACAAGGAGCTCTGCTCCACCTTCTAGGCGTATGGAAGGAGAATTTAATACTCTCTCAGCCAAACTATTAAAATGTTTTTCTTCCCAGCCAATGGTGGCGCTGTTGCGCATTAACTTCTGTGTTTGATGGTAAACTATTTGTCAGAGGATTACAAGGACGTTAACAATGTGAAGGGCAACTCAAAGAAGACATGCACCTGGCATTCCGTTCAGTTTACCGGTCAGATAACTGACATAAACTCTGGGAATATATTTCAACATGCTCCATAATAAAATGTTAAATACTCATTGTAAAAGACAAGAGATGATTCTCTCAAGCAATAGTCTTTTTTTTCTTTTCCTGAAAAATAAAACCATTTAAAAAATCACCTTCTTTGCTGTTTAAAATACTTGTCTGTCATTAGTGGAGTGGAATTGCTGTGTTTTACACAGAAAGCGATTCATAAAAAGTGACTTGCTGCACAGATGAGCTCATACTTCAGGTCACTGCTCTCTTTTCTACAGAGATGAGAATTAACAGTTTTGATCTTTCACACAAATTAAAGCAAAGTATGAAAATATTATGAGTGGTCTGAGATTATGTTTAACCTCCAGTCAAAAACGCCCCCTTACGTGACAAAGAAAGGGAAAAAAGTGTGACCACTACCTTGTAAGACCCAGAGATGTAGAATTACAGCATTTTTTTCGTTTTCTAAAAAAAGTGTTTAATGCTGTTTCTTTTGTATTTAAGTTTAAAGCCTCACTCACATTGCAGGGACCTACAACACATACATGGAAGATGTGGATTTGTTGGACTCATTTACAGCCAACTACAAGTTCCCTCTGAAGTTCCATTGCTGGTGCATGTGCATCTTCTGGCGCACCATCACCCTTGCTGTGGTCAACACCTGGCTCCTCTACGAGCAGGACTGTCAAGTTATCCAAGAAGGAGACACTGAACAGGACACATTTCTACCACAGCTAGCATCCTCTCTCGTTGTAGAAAACATCTGTTTCCTTTGTTTACAATCATATTTCTTAATCTTTCAGTGATTGTATTTATTGCAGAGTTTATCTTTGACATGTAACACAGTCATGACTCCAAAGAGGTTAACCATCTTCAAGCAACAGGAGCCTAACCTCACAGACTGCCAGCAAGCAACCCTTCGAAAGCTCAGATGAAACTATCCTCAGGTGATGGGAATCAGAACGACATCCCACCGAAGCAAAAACATGCCCACCCACATCCTGATGTCTAAAATGACCTCTTGGACATTTCCCAATAAGTGTTGGAAAGTGTGATGTTTCTTTTCAGAGGACAGTTTTACTATCAAAACAAATGAACAATTATCATAATGTAATGTAAAATCTACTCCTAGGAGTCTTTTAGATTATAATTATTTTACTTTATTCATGTCCAACATTCAAAAACATCATGTGTATGTGTTATTTGTTGATCTGTAACTTCTTTAACTGATCTTTTTTGCCATATTAATATTATTATTTATGATACATGCTGTTCTGGGGTTGAGTAATAAGCTAATCTAAAATCAACATTTAGCAGTTTTACTTAGATCCAAATGTTTGTGCCTTGTTGTTCAGATAATGAGTACATCAAGCCTACAGGTTATTCTATCCCTGTCACCTAGTGACAACGTTCTTATAAAACCTTATCAAAGGAGCACAGCTTTGTGGAAACAAATCTATTATAATCACCAAACGGATCCTACAAGACCACCTGAAAGGTTGAATTATTTATTTTTGATGCTTTACTATGTCTGGGTTTTACAGGAACTATATTCGTTTCCAGTTTCGAGATTAAAACTACATTTCCTCAGAGCTTTAGGGCAAAAACAAAACAGGTAAACATAGCTTGATATTGGATCCTTTAAATTTATTTTCCTGTGATGCACAAAAAAAGGATGAATCATATACTAAAAATGAATTTAAACATTTCAGTCCAGAAGTTTTGTCTTTTTAAAGTATTTCTGCTCATTCAAAGCAGATACAGATCAAAAATATGAAACTAAGTGAGCTTTTTGGAATAATTGGCCAGAAAGCTGCTCCTTTGATGTGTATTTTTTTTTTACAGCAAAATGCTTTAAAAGGTAAGTGTTGCGAGAATGGGAAAGAAGGCAATCAGGGTTCATGAACTCTTTCCCAAGTATTTCCATCATGTTAAGGGAATAGCAGCGCTTGGGAATAATTATAACCACATCCAAGGTTACTGTTTCTTCAGAGGCATCATGTGCTACCTCCCATTGTATGGCTTGTACTATAGCAACATATCATAAAAATGGAAATAAAAAATACTATACTTATGAATCATGGATTATTAATATTCACATTACAAGCTATACTGTATATTACATTTAAAATCAACAACAATTTCTATGTCAAGACCTCTATTAGCTGTATTACCATCGCATTTTCAACGTAATTCAAAAATCCCAAAATTGTGTTTACATCATTTCACTAATGTCCTCTGTTTCCACACCCAATGCAGATGAATATGTGCATGTTTTGTTTGTTTTTGTAAACAGCCAATAGAGAAAGCACCAAGGGGCAGTGCCCACTGGTGGAGAGCTGCCAGAACGGCTCCAAACCACTGAAAAAAACAGGAAAGTCTGTTGCAAGGTGACAATTGGCACGGTGACCAATATGTTGGTTCGTCTGTAAAAATTTCACTAAAATAACACCAAAGACCATTGCTTCATGTTATTCACCACTGAGTGAACTTCATTAACCCACGCCTCCAGACTTTTTAAAATTTTATTTGGTTTCTTCCAAACTAAGACTGCATCCTGCTATGCAAGCTCTTGGAACTAACTAGCAATAGCTGGTGACCAGAAATGCCAGAACAATTCAGGAAGTTGTGTATGTTTATGTGGAAATGTGACAAAATAAGGTAAATGGGAACAAACATTCACAACAATTTTCTCAGAGGTCAGTCAAGGTAAATCAAGTTTTTTAACTTTTGCAGCATGGAGAGATTGCCACTTTTAGTTGTCTTTAGAAACCATTTTATTAATTTCTCAGCCATATTTGATTTCTCTAATGAAAACTAAATTGTGTCAGTTTCATGTCTGAATAAGCTTACTAGTATTTTTTGATGAAGGTTATGTCAATCTAACTCAGTCAGAACCCTGAGCTAAATGCACTCACATTAAGGGATAGGCATGCATGCAAAGATCCTTTAATCTGGTATATGATCTTCTTTCCAGGGGATTTTTGTCACGATCAGAATAACTTTATCCAACATAGCTAATCCTTGGTTTTGTCTACCACTGTGTGGAGAGTGTAAATCTTTTTCACAGCACCTGCAAAACACATCTGAAGAGTTGAAAAAACCTGGGTTGCATCAAGGTTGTGAATAAAGAGGCAAAAGAAAACTAAAAAGCCAACATGTATTGAAAATTTGACTGAAGGAGGAAAACATTATACTCAGTACCTTATGCAAATGAATAGGTGTTAAGCCCTCCACTGTTAAAAAATAATGTAAAAATATAACTACTTTGATTTATTAAAACCTTTTCAATATTTTCCACTTATCCAATCATTGGCTGTTCTCTAAAATGCACTTCTTATTTGTTGGGAATAAGCGATATAACGGTGTTACTTACAACTTGACTTTTTCATTAACAAATTAATCTAATTAATGACATCTCCCATCGTTTCAGCGTCATTGATGAACGTTAAATGAGGTATGTTGCTATGAATTGATTAATTTGACTGGGTAATCCGATGCACTAACTCCAAATGGGGGCACCAGTTGGAATAAGCAAATATGATTTGCTAAGGCAGAGACATGTTACATGGCGGCTAATCAGTACCAGTGTGGTCTGGAGACACAGGATTACCACACCCAACCAAACAAATACCAAATGGATCCATTGAAGCAGCAGAAATGACGAGTCCATTGAAATCTGATGAAAGTGGCCATTTTCAGGGTGGAAATATAGACAGGAACTACTTCCAATTAAGTCACATCAAAGGCAAAAAAAAAGTCAAACTGTTGACTTTTGTAATGAAGAAAATATTTTAAATCCAACAGCCATGTCTTCCACATCATTTGTCTCAGTGTGGGAGTTTAATTCATTTAATTTGCTACAGGTACAGCAAACACACTTTATATTGTTTAACTGTTTACTTTTGAAGAAAAGAATTAAAATACTGAATGTCTACCAGACAATTCATCTGAAGTCACAAGTGTGATTTATTTAATTCAGTTAAACACACTTGATATTGTTTACTTGATAAGTTGTCTCAGATTGTAAGAATTTGGCTTAATTTGCTATAGAGTTTAAGACTCTATATAGTTTAATTGTTTACTTTTGTTACAAAGACAGGTTGGTCTGGATTAAACTTCTTGGTCTCTGTTGATGTGCAATAAATAGGAAAGGTTACCTACTACCTGTCTGTTCTTCTTATTTCAAAATATACTTAAAAATGTTTGTAATTATATTTATTTCTTTTACATTTCATAAATTAATATAATGGTATTATGTTCATGTGTTCATGTGTTCATTTTCAAAAGATCTTTTTTTTTTATCATATTTTCATTTAATTTAATATCTGGGCTTTTTTTCAAGATTTGTATTTTCTGATCACAGTGTTGCCCTAATAAGAGTAAAAAACATTAATATATCTGCCAGTTTAGTCATTTATGCTCAGCAACACATCAACCCATTGTCTCTTGGCCTGTTAACACTGTCGAACATTTCCTGTTATGCCATGTTAAACTTGACATGGATACAGGGAATTTAGTATCGGATTGATGATGACTTATTAAAAAAAAGGCGTTGTAAGGGACGGCTAGGGGTATATCCCTGAACGTCCCAGTCACAAAGCTCCACCTGGTGTTGAAACTTTGGACAAGGCTGGTATAACATCAGGACAGGATGCATCCTGGAGTCATGACCTTTTATTTACACTTGATTTGAGGTCAATCAGAGAAATAGTTTCAGAGGTGTAGCCAAAAATATGATTTGTTGTGCATAAGGCGCCACCTGGTGGGGAAACCATGTATCCCAAATAAATGTAATTGTACACAAGTGTTCCCCTTGGGGACCGAACAGGTATAATGAGTTTCAAAATTGAATTGTAAAAATTGTTTGAGTCATCGGACTCACACAAAGGATATCCGGCAGCGGTGGTGGTCGAGACGAAACCATAATATCCCCATGTTTGAACCCCCCTCAGATTAATGTATACATGGAATCTGCAATAATGATGCCATTTATTATTTTATCCACAGTTTTCCCCATCATGACGTGTCTTATCTGGTTGTATATATTTTCCTGTGATTCATGTGTTTTGTTTCACTTCTCCTCTGAGGTTGTTATTAGGCCCATTACTGGGAGGCAGCTTGTTCGCCAGTCTGGATTGTGGCTTGGTTCAGTGGAGTTGTGGAAAGTGACCTCCACAGTATATTTTACACAAAGCCCCAGTGGCCTGAAGCCCTCTGTTCCAGCTGGAACACACTTTTATGCGACAGATGCCACATTAAACAGCAATTCCTCTGCCATCAGCTCGCTTCCAAAATCCTTCTTCTGTCACTTTGCCACAGGCTCATAGTAGAACACGTACTGGAATGTATCAGTGTGAATATGTGTACCCATTAAGGTGTTAGGTGAGGGTCTCCAGGGCTGAGGTCATCTGAGGATATATAACCAGGTGTTTATACTTAAAACAAAAAAGTGTCTCAGAAGTGCTGATGTTTTCTCTCATCCCATAGCAGCTGAAATGATCCGTGCATGCTTTGGCTATGACGGTGGGGTAATTTTATTTTAGTGCAGTTTCGTTTCATCAAGAAATTCACATTATACAATTACGTTTGAGTACAAAACTATAAAGCTGTTGTTATGGCAGTGCCTTAAAGAGTTAGACCTAAAAGCACCTTTTACAATCTGAACAAAACACCCTTTTAGTGCAGTATTTGCAAATTATATCCTCTCAATAAAACAGAGTATTTGTCTATAAAGTTGTTTAAAAGAGAATGGAATATGCTGTTTGACTGTAGCCACCACACTCGACGAGATAAACCCATTCTGGAAACATCCACCATTGAGCTTTGCTTTTTTTCCCTCCCCTTTTGGACATTTGAGATGTAATTTAAAATTTTAGTTTGTTTTAGTTGGAAACGTTCTTGAAGAATTCTATAGTAGTACTTTATACGAAAGATAATCACAAATGTAGCTGAAACATTTTTCTCAGTGGATATTAATTATTTTTAGTCATGGTGAAAGGCTTCACAAAAAGGCACAAACACAAACAACTGATATTGATTTTTTTTCCCGGTGTGCCATTAAGTCACACCTGAGTCCAAACAATCGAACCACAAGTTTTCTTTTTTTGATTTACTTTTTTTGTAATACCTCAGATGTTTGTCAACTTTTGTCTGCTTTTCAAAACTCAAATTCCTGCATGTGCACAAATTCCAGTCTTTCCAGTTTCCAGTACCCTGACTAACCATGACATTACGCATCCTGCTTTCACAATACTATAATTGTTAATTATTGACCAAAAAGACTGTTTGAACAATGCAAAGTGAGTGGCTGAGTGACATAGTGTGAGGTGTTATGCTTTTTCAATAAGTGTTAAGTGTCAGTAACAGTCAGACTTGTGTTGTTATTATCGGCCAAGAACCCAGCTAACGCCCAGCGGAGCCATGCAGTGTGCTTACGCATTCCCCTGCAGTTCAAAACAGATGCTCTTCACCAGCACTGGCAGCATGGAAGAGCCTTAGGCAGGCAGCTATTTTGGGTAAATTAGTAAAGACAACAGTTGCTCCCCAGGTTGATGCTGCCACGCTGAGGTGCAGTGCAAGGCGACAGAGTGGAAAACACAGACTCAACCTGGGCAGTACAGCCCTGCGGGCGTTTGTCATTTGGAGGCACTCCAGCTGACAGGTGGCTGCTGTGGCCAACTGCTCCCCATGCACCTTATCCAGGTAATTAGCCATTCAGCTCAGGAATGCAGGGGAAGAGGACAGTCGTTGACAGAGATGAGTATAATGAAGACAGGCATACCACTGGACGCATTATTTTTGTACATTTCCTGTCTGCATATTTCATTATCCACTTAATTAAAAAGGCATCTGCTTTAACCTCGCACCACTGAAACATCTGTAGTGGTGGTAGAAGAAGAAAAAGAGGAAACACCTGTCATCCATCACATTATCTATTATACTATTATTATTTATTCATAGATTTTTGACATACAGAATAGACTTTAATGCTGTTAACTGTAACAAACTCAGTTTACATGAGAAGAGAGACTTTCTGGATCTCAAATTATTTATGATTTCATAATTTTGTTAACTAGACACATATGATCCACGTTGAGTTTGAACTATGTAGAGATTTTAAAGCAAAATGTAAATAAACATCCAGAATGTAAGACTATTCTCTGCACATTTTACAATCGTGTCATATCCAAAAAGAAGACTGCATCAAACATTTTTTAAAGAAAAATTATTTTAATACCATTTTCAAATGAAATGCACCTTTTTATGATTTGCAGCTAAAACTTCCTCATCAAACTACATTTTGAACTTTTTTTGTAAGTGGGATAGTACTGTAATGTTTTTATTTATTTGATTTGATTGGAAAACTTTGCTGTGTCTCACATCTGCACATCTGGGACACTTTTCCTGGTGCTGTTTCAGATTAATCTGTCACGTCATTGCAACCACTGACAAGTAAAGTGGGTAATACTGTTAATGATGTGGCATTGCAATGCTCTGCAGGGAAAACTGAACACTTGCAGAGCAGAATTTGTTTTAATATTCACAAGCAAGCCCATATCCCCCTTTTAAAATTTCCTGCATGCAACATATTGGCAGACTCAAATAAAGAGAAACCATAGAAATGTGAAATCTTTCATTCTGACAGCCAAGTAAGAAAAGCAACATTATAGCATAACATTAACAATAAGAGGGAGACGTATTTGCACGAAAGCTCGCACTAAATAAAAACAATCAGTTAAATCAGTCATTCATAAAGTATGGTGAAGAATTTTGCAGTGTGCACTTCCATTCTACAGATCACTGTGAACCAAATGGCTTACAAATTGCTGATGACTCCACAAACTCTCAGGTTTCTGGTACCAAACATCCCCAGTGACCTCCAGTGTGTGCAAGCCCTAACTCTGGTATCAAGAGCACCTTTTTTATTTTATACAAGTGTTCATAATGTTTATTGCCTCAGAGAAAACAAAACTATAGTTAAAAACATGTTGGCATACTTTTTGAAGGTGAAAACTGATTTTCAGTGGACAAGCACACTTGTTCTCAGTCAGCAAGGAGCAGCAGCCAACTCCAGTTCATATTGAGTTGATTACTTATTATCCTGTCGTGCTCATATTTATAGCATTATATACTAATTATATGTAATCTGCCAGCCAAAGCCCTGTAACCCCTCCCGTGCTACATGAAAGCGCTAACCACTACCAAACGAACAGCAATATTTTACCCAGTATTGTTCGAATAATTACTTTCACCATTTTGAAGTTTTTTAGCAGTTTTTTTTCTATGTAAAGCATGTAGTCCACTTTCAGAGCATCACATAGTCAGATCTGAAAGATCTCGAAATGGTTTTGTGGAAAGTTGGTGTTTAGTCCATCGGAGTTGATGGGCAGTGAATGAGGGGGGAGCTATGTAAATGGGAACCTGGCTGGTGCTGCTCTGTTGGGAAATCAGGTGGCCATTTGAATATTCAACCCCAGGGCCAGTGCTCTAATTCCTTTCCCCTCAACATGCCACACAAGGAGAAAGGAAGTGACAAAATGGCAAGGAGCGCACAGACAAGAATTTGCATTTTAATGTGCCTGTCGGAATCACTTTGGATAAGAGCTGGGAGTATGAGAGCCTGCATTACCCCAAGGGTCGCCACCAAACAACCTATAATAGCCACCAGACAGGAAACAACATCCTGTTTAAGAGGAAGTTGTTGCCAGTAGAAAAAAATAGCGTAGCGGCTTTGGTGCTGTTTAGGGAATAGAATAAGTTTAGATTCTCAAGACAGATGAGAGCCAAGTAGACGTACTGACAAAACATAAATTCCTTTTTTTCCCTTATTTTTTTTTACATTGAAAAGCACCACTATAAACACCCACAACCTTGAAAGAACTTGCACTATAAGCAGAGATGGTAAACATTGTCATTAATTGCAATGACAGTTTAATTACACAGATTGTTTTCCTGAAGGACAATTGAATTTTTCACTCCCACAGCAACGAAGCTGACAACTGGATGCTTTAAGTAAACATACAAACACAGATTGCTATTTTTTGTACAAACAGTGCTAAAATGTTTTCCCTCTCCAGATCAATAACCAAAAAAGGACATATTGTTTATTTTATATCAGCAACTCCTTGGAGATGAGTGCGGCAACATGAAAACAGCAGCCTGGGATTCAGTCTTCATGCTGCAGCTTTCTGTTATTGCTGTTTAATGTCCTCAATCACATTGTCATTTGGCAGAAGGTGAGGGGAGTATTGAGAGTCCAGATTAAATCAGTTCAGTTTTATCTCCTGTCGTTACAGAGTGTATCTTTACGTGTATCGATGGGATGTGTGTCATGCCCTGGCTGACACAAGGACACCGAGTGAGTTGCACTCGCACTTCAACTGTCAGGGGCGGTCAAAGAGCAGACTTCCAGGCTGCAAGACAAGACCAGAGTCATCCTGGAGAGATGCATCGTTCAGGTTGATTCACCTCTTTGATGATTGCATTTCAAGGTCTTCTGGACGGAGCAGTTTAATGACACTGCAATCTCCTTGGATTACACAGCAGCTTTCTTAAATTTGTCTGCTTGTCTGACTTTACAACTAAGACAACTCTGGAGTTACTCAAATGTTTGGTATTTGTTAGTACCATATTTCAATATCTTTGGATGAGTCACATACTTTCCAAAAAAACATAACAAATTAGAGCTCCAAGGGTCTTTAAAAGTGATCACCGCTAGGGGTCAGAATGTTGTAACCAGGTTAGGTTCTGGGATAAGAAATCAGCAAGTATAAAGGCACCACCTCCTGACCAATTAGATGTCAGAAAATAAATGGGCTGTACATTTTTAAAGGATCCTGCGCATCACATTGAGGTTTTATTTATTTATTTATTTTTTTTTAGGCTGATCAATCTGTCAAACTGATCAGGAGTAAAAGCCTGAAAGGGAGGATCACCCACTGTCTTTTTGGTATTATTTTTTATTCCTATAGTCTGAAACAGTAGCCTATCGGATGAATTGTGCTCCTTTCACCCATAAAACAGATACAGTAGCTAATAAACTATTATATTATAATTATGTTTTCATACTTTTTTTATTTGTTTTTTACTTTCTTCTGAATCCTTTTAGCTTCACTGGAGCTGCTTCTGAAATGGAGGTTAGTGATAGTGGTATTTTTCACAAATGACATAAGTACAGAACCACTTGCACAACCATCTGTGCATTGGGGAGGAACTGATATATATAACGAGTGGATCTCTTAAACAACTGGTCAATATGACGCAGATGAAGCATTCCCACATATATTGGTGCTGTAATACTGTGATCTGAGTGCCGTCAAGTTTGATTGTCCCATTAATTAATATTGGATGATCTGACAAACATCCGCATTAACCGCGTAGCTAATTTCCTGCCAGCATTTTTCCTGGTCTTTGCTGCAGCAGCAGTGTTGCTTTTAGCCTCAAGCATATTTTTAAATTCCTCATGTTTTGGGGTAATGATAGTATGTTCTATGGTAAAATACGTTGCTCTGGGTTTGTCCATGTTCGTGATTAGTTCCATGCACAACCCCTTCTATGTGAACGCGCACTCATCTTAAAGTGGAAAGGTTTGGGTTGAGTTAGCGAGTTGATAGCGGTTGTAAATCAAGCTTCTTAGTACAGGCCTCAGGTTACAACAACGCCAAAACAAACAAACTGTCTGCATTTAATTGTTACCTGCTGATTCACTTCACTGTCTCAATAAATTTTGAATAAAAATGTCTCCCTGTCAAAAAATAACCAACATACAATGACTACACACACACACACACACACACACACACGTACAGACAGACACCTTTATCTTGCACATGACATTTGGTAATAATGTAAAGTTCACGTTTTATTAAAACTGATCTTTTTACACGTGTAAATTTGAATTCTTTGATGAGAAAAAAAAGAAAAATCTAAATGACATCACAGCATCAGCCAGAGACATTAATACCCAAAACCTTATGCTGCATTCACATCAGGATAATCTGCTAGACGTGGTACAATTGGGGACTTGATTAAAGGGGTGGTGCATCCTTCTTCAAGACTGAGTTTGTGTTCATGCTGCACTGGGTGCTGCATATAGAATTTAATGAAGAAGAAAACTGTCTCAACAAATGTTTTATTCTTCTATTTTCACCACATCAGATCCTAGCCATATAGTTAACTATATTTTTAGAACTTTTACCGCAGGTGACCTCGAGCTCCTTCTTCCAACTGAAGCATTTATCATCCAACGTGTGCCAAAATTATTTACCCATAAAGCTATGTGCTTAACCCAAGCACTTTATCTTTGCCTACTTCCTGAATTCGTTTCACTTAAAGAAAAATGAGATTTGTGTTTATAAGTAGTTTGAGTATGCTTCTTTGATCTGAATAAGAATCTTTGCAAGTTCCTAAACAACATGGACTTTCTGAAGATTTATAAAAAGGTATGATGTACATGTACTCTAAGTTCAATCAACAACATTAAAAAAGTGCTATTTTTTTCCTGTTTGTAAGAGAAGTTGCAGGATTTGCATCATATTTTAGTTAACCTTTAAACTATGGAAGCCATCTGGTGACATTAGCTGAAAAGAAAATCTGGTTACACATTGTTTAGTCATGGTCACATTTTAGTTAGGCCTTGGAAATGGAAAGAAAAAGCTTTCCTCGCAAGATAATAGAACGTGGCTACAGTGCGCTTGTAACATCAATCAGTTGAAATTTGATTTAATTTTAATATTGGGATGGATTATAAATTATGTGCTGTCATTTCTTGCGAGTTAATGACACTGTTGTAATAAGTGCCCTTAATTTAGGTGGTTAAGGTGTTTGTTGTGAAATTAGAATGATATCTAAACATTTAGCATGTGAGCTGGTAGCATGTTTAACTACCTTGTTTCTATGTATTAAATATAACACCACATGTTCATATCAAACTGTCACCTGGTTTACTGCAATAATGTAATCTTAGACTGGGAAAAAGCCACTGACATCTCTAAATTAACACTTTCCTTCTTCTTACTTGATAGGCCCCATTTCATAATGTATTTTTGTGAGGAGAGATTGTAATCACAGTGATAAAAGGAAATTATATGAAATGCCAGATAATTTCCTGGACTTGGATCAGATACATTGCACAAATAATGGTATGCAATAAAACACAGTGTCACTATTAATCCTTCCAGTATCTTCAACCTTTTTTTTTTTAACCCTGCTTGACTTTGTTCCATACAACTTTTCTAACTTTCCTTGTTTCATCCTATTTTTCCCATTCTTTCCACTTACTACACATCCAATATCTCTTATAATTGTTATTTAGCCTCTCAGTCAGTCTGTGCTGCTCTCTCAGGGCCTTCCTTGTCCACTAAACCCTTTACCATTCTGTTGTAATCTGACCCAGCCTTCTGTGCTATTATTGCACCAGCTCTCCCAGATCTCATCCTAATGCAATTGCAGGAGCTTTTTCCCTCTCTCTGTTTCCACATTTTTACTTAATATGCCCCATCTCATTGTTTTTCTGCCGCAAACAGAATTTTACTTCAATTGAATTCATACCGTTGCAGTGGGTTTTGCAGGAATGCCATCCTTCTACCTCTCTTTATGTTGTCGGAAGCAGCAATCTGGAACACATAAGTAAAATAAATGGAGGTTCTAAGGAAAGTTTTGACCTGACAAAGATGTTGCATTTGTACTTTGTATCAGGCATTTTTACATTTGAACAAGCGTTTATCTGAATTTAAAAGAATAGTGGGATGCTTATATCAAACAGAATACACATTTTTCTTGTACGAAGTGAAAAAAAAGATCAAAATCAAGACTTTATATGTGATCTTTTGCTTTTTCACAAAGTAGATGAGCTTAAGATGAACAAACCACATTATTAAAGCAATAAAATCAATACACAACTTTCAAGCTTCCTCGTGCTCAGGGCCAATGGAGACACTTAATGCTGACTTCAGTGGGAGGAGATGAACCCACTGTGCTCCTGAACATTCATTTCCTCCAGGGAAAGAGTTCCTGTGGGTTTAACATGCAGCTGATGGCTCACTTGATTACCTACAGCTCTTTCCACTTCTTTCTTGCTGTTGCCCTCCGCGCTCTCCCACTGTTGTTGGTCTCTATCCTCGTTTGACCCTATTGATTTGCCCCAAACCAAGCTCCCGCTCACTCGCCTTTTCTGATTTATTTGCACAGTTTAATCTGCAGCACGGCTTTGACCCATTGTCCTAACAATGAAGTGGAAACAAGTTGCAGCGGCTGGATGAAAAAAAACCCTGCCAATTGGGTTCCAGTTGTTCGGGAGTGGGGAAAGTCTCCATATTACAGGCTTTGCTAGGCAAAGTGCTTGCACACCTCTGACAGATATGGACAAATAATTACTTTTTTCTATAAGGTGAATACTTCTCTGGTGATACAGAAGATTGAAAATGGTTTGGAATACTGTCTATGCAAGACATTTTATTCAAGATAATCAGAAATACTTGAAATGACTTCTAGTGACCCTGATGTATATACAGAATCCGAAATTATATTCCTCTCCTGTGACTCGTTTCATTTTGTACCACCAGCTACAAAGGAGGACACTGCAATTTATGGGATATTAAATCCTCCAAATGAATGAGGCTTTACACTCTACTGCTACCTTTATTAGAGGTTAGGTAATAGCTTTTTTTTCCCTCTACACCACTGAAAATATCTCAGTTTCTTAAGTTATTGTGAAAGACAAGAAGAATGTGAGTCAGATGATGCTAATCCAGCACTGTTCTGCTCTCTTTCTGTGAATCTCCAGACTCCACAAAGTAAAAGTAGCTTTCTTTTAAAACAACTTTACCTCATGTTTAGCTTTAATAATGTGTTAAACACAACAATGAAATATTACAAGTGAAAAGATGTGATTGGGTCCCTTTTCTGTACAGTAAAAAGACAACTAGATGGGCCAATTATAGAAATGATATTGCAGAATTAAATATGGCAGAGCGAAATGATCAAGTCTGTCCCATTGTGAAATGAGACTTATTCTGCAGGAGTCTTTTCCCAACATGTATGGAGTGTTCCTCCAGGCTCGTCTCCTTTTGATCACATTGATGAGAGAATTCCGTCTTAATCAAAAACAAGGAAGTAGTACCAAACTTCTTTTATCAGGAGACATTCTCAAGCTGGATGTCTTGTGGGAGTGGATACTTTTAAATGCAGCCGCATGTTAGAGTTAATTAGTCCACTGTCTGTTTACTTGATTCAGTAATTAGCTTAGCTCCGTTGCTAACAAGCTTTAAAACACTAAGAAAATGAAATGAAAATGATGCATGGAGTCACCACAGTAAGTCTAGTGATACTCTATTGTATTGTCAATGGGAATGTACAAATACCAGAACAATTCAGGTTGAAGTCCCTGTATATTTAGGAAGAAACATGGTGAAAGGATCGTTTATATCTGTGGTGAAACTCTCCGTCTGCTACTGATGCTATGCTTGTATTGAA
This sequence comes from Pseudomugil tenellus, assembly GCA_037177515.1. NCBI lineage: Eukaryota > Metazoa > Chordata > Actinopteri > Atheriniformes > Pseudomugilidae > Pseudomugil > Pseudomugil tenellus. The sequence goes on from JBAMHX010000024.1 coordinate 5,650,257, forward strand.
CTGTTTTATGTTGTTGGCATTGGTCTGCCATGAGATTGAAATACATAAATAAAATGTTTTCATTTATCATAGAGCATACAGTGTGAACAGATCATGTGGTCTGATGAGGCCGGATTGACCCTGTTCTGAGGTTCTCTGTCCATCATCCTGTATCATCTGTTGTAAAGCTCTTTAGGAGTTGCTTAATTTGATTAAGTTTAGGTTCAGCAGCATTTTGTGCCCAAAATAAATAAGGTCAGCTGACGAACTAAATATTCTAAATTGTCAAGGTTACCCATCAAAAGCTCATTTTATGCAATACTACATATATAACATATGCCAACATGACCATGCCAGGAGACATTGCACTCAAATTGTTGTGAGAAAGCATGGGCCTCATTTTTAAACGTGGCTTGGTTGCCATAGAGACCATAACTTCTTTGAGAATATTGAATGTCCTAACTTTAGCATATTCAAGCTTATTGAAAACAGTGCCACAATGCATGGGTGCTGTCATCAAGGCTAGAATGTGTCCTGCAAAATATGAATGAGTTAGTGAATTTCATGGCTGGGTTTTGTATAAATGACTTGAGAAAATGAAGCAACCTTAACTCTGATGTGCTGATGTTTCCCTATCACTACAAACAGACCTGTAGGCTTACAGATAAAGGGTAAAAAAAAATTTGTCTTCTTTCAATCACATACTGCAAACAAGACTATGTAACATACAACACACACAGTTGCAGTACTTGGTGATGGACGCCAAAAGACAAAATGCATTACAATCAAAGCTGGTAAGAAGAAAATGGTTTTATATTTTTTTTCTTAACCTGTATCTGACAAGAAACAGGACAAGTATATCTAGAAAAGACTTTACTCCATGTACAAAAGAAAGGGAAATCAATAGGACACAATTAAACTGAGTAAAGTTAAGATAGAGCATATTAAACTAACAAATGATTGCAATGAATGTCATTTCAAGGTTTAAAAAGGAAAGGTTGTCTCTTATTACCTCACAATGTCTCCAAATGATCCATTAACACAGGCATAAGGAAGCTCAGCACTAATTTAGCTTAAACAAAGCATGCATCAGTAATGTGCTTTTACCACTCCATGCAATAAAACCAGACGGCCTAATGCCATGTCATCCTCACTATTATGGATTTGATCCAGAGCTGCTGCATCACCAACACATGCACACGCACACACACACGTCTGGTCTGCTCATATAAAGTCAAATTTAAAAAACAATTTGGTCTTTTGCACATGCCAGGTGTGCAATAATACTGTAATAAAAAAAACAAACAAAGAGACACTTGAATGAGTAAAAACAGCAAGGTTTTGTCTTACATTTGTACTCACACCCACTACAGACCTGATCTCTGTCCAATCTCTTCCCAGAGAACACACCACTGTTTTACAGAAACACTGCATTAGCAGAGTCTATGATTTTTTTTTATTTAAAAATGACTCAAAATAGGAAACACGTTATTTATATATTACTCCATATTACTCTTTATTTTCAGAAAAATGATCTGTCGTAAAGTAACTTTTCTTTTTTAATGTGATTTTTTAATGTGATCTCTGACTCATCCTCCAATAATTGCGTGAAAGAATCTGGGTACCGCCTGTGTTAAAAATCGGATCTAGTTTGACGGTGTGGAAACTATCATGTACCCTTAAGAAAATCTGGAGCTCAGAGGGAAAGCAGAGTAATTTACACACTCACATTTCAAGTTCTTTTTCTTTTTCATGTCACAAAAAGGGTGGATAAAACTGACATGCCATGGTCAGACTCACCATTTGAGATTAGCATTGTTATTGTCATTCTCATCATAAATCATTTGAACATGTTGGACCGACTAATGCAATAATTAGTTGTGCTTGGCAAGCACATGTCCACTTGGCTGTAAGAAATGCTCATTTGTGACTTGGCACATGGCTTGCAGTTAGATTGTTTGCCTAATACTCTAAAAGAACTCCTCTCTATGCAAATCCAACCTGTGTGTTTGGACTGCCTTCAGTTTGGATCACACCTTCAGAAACAGAGGGCTTTTTTCTTTCTTAATTCAGATGCAGTGACAACATTTATGAATAAAATATTGGCTCTAACGTCTACTGAGTTGCAGTGTTTGTTTAAAAAGAAATAAATACAGTAATTGTACTCAGTGGGAACATAAATTAAAATACTAGTAGATTAATATTTTAAAAATATCAAAGCTTTAATAAAAACATTTAAGAATATTTTATTAGATGAAGATTCAGTATTTTGAGAAATTATTGCAAGTTGGTTCACTTAATTTGTCACAACAGCACTTCATAAGAAGTTAGATATTTATTAAATTAGACTTTGGGATCTCTTCAAAGGGAAAAAAATATTTGTGGTTTTCTTTATGTAAACAGTTAAATAAAGTGTGTAATATGAAAACATGATAAATGGTTATGCATTGTGGCAACTAACTAGATACTTCATGGACCTCAACAAATGAAGAAAGATGTGCCATTATGGGTCGCAAAAAAGTGCTTGTTGGGATTTGAGGCCTTGTTCATAAAACATGTGAAGGAAAGTCAATCTAAGTTCCATCACCTTTGTATAGTAGCAGCAGCAACATGCTATAAATCAGCCAACAAACAGTGAGAAGGAGCAACTTAAGGTACCAAAACAAACATTTAGCAAGGAACAGGATAAGGAACATCCACACTGCTTTATGGCTTTGGTTCAAAAGAAAGCAGCCGAACTGATGTAAAATGATTGAGTAATTAGTCAAGTGGATGCAGGTGTGCTGAGAGGTAATTTAGCATGCATGAGCTCACTTCTGCTACTCCAATTTCCTCCCACACTCCAAAAACATGTATGTTTAGTTAATTGGTCACTCCTTGGAAACCTAAATCAGAAAAAGTGTGTAAAGAAATTGTATAAGTGGATAATGCATTTTTTTGTGCTATAAAAAAGTGGAAGCTTGGGAAATTATGTTCACTAGGATATTTTTTTAAAATATAAAAATAATTTAAAATGTTCTTTTAATGCTACATTTACAGTTTACACAGTAGCTACTTTTTTACTCATCTGTCAGGTGAGTTAGATTCTCTGTTGTTTACAGATCACCTGTTGGGATAAAAAGCACTGCCAAGTTTTGGTATCATGAGAATAATCACTTGCTGCTTCTCAAGGCAGGTGCAATTTCAAATCTTACTGGGTGCTAATCATCATAATCAGGTCATTGAAGAAAGCTATTCCCTGTAGAGTTCAAGATGTTATTCTCGAAAGATTACTGAGGGGCGTCCAAGTCCAGTCCTCGAAATTTACCATTCTGCATTTTAGATGCAACACTTCTCCGATACACCTGAATCAATGACTCATTACCAGAGCTGAATGGAATGTGGATGAAGGAATTCAGCCATTTGATTCAGGTGCGTTGGAGAATGGATGCTGTTCGAGTAATGGACACCTGTAAAAGAAATTCCGGTCAAATAGCCTCATTGTTCTAAACTACTGCACTGGCAACGCAACGGTTACCAACCGTAACAACAGAAACTCAGAACATATGACCACCGTTGGCATTTGTACTTGCACATCTGATTCGGGAGTTATCGTACTGTTGATTTATTCATCACAAAGGAAACAGACAAAACACAAAATCTTTAAACAAAATGTTGCATCACCCTCTGACAGACATTAAATAGTCTACTAAGCCTGTTCTTGTGGAAAAACGTTCGATTTTAATGGTAAAAAACAACATAATAATATAAAAGATTGATTTCATATTTATTTCTTTCATAAGTGACCATGGTTTAGGCCCTAAGCAGAATAATGCCCTTCAAGGTGTCCATTATCCAAAAATAATTATCCACGTTGTCCATTATTTTTTGGAAAATGAACACCTCGTTGGACTTTATTACTTACTTATACGATATCTATTAAAAAATTGGTTCAGGTCAGATAGCCTCCTTGTTCTAATTTATTGCGCTGGCTCATATGCTAGTTGATAACCATGGCAACAGGAACTCAGAACATACTTATTTCAGCTGCAGGTTCTGTAGCTGGAGCCGGTTACTTTGGCAATGTGTCATAATGGCAGAGGTTAAATAGTGCATTCAGCTGCTTCTTGTGAGAAACTTTCAATTTTAACTTTGAAAAACAACAGTAATGTTTTAATAATTGATTTCATATTTATTTCTCTTTTATTTATTTGCCCGATATTAAACCTTATTTAACATGCAATTTTTTTATATTAACAGGATAATCTAAAGTAAATGAAAATCAAAGGAAGGTGTCCAGAAGCATAAACACTAATTAGCTACCAAAAGTGTAGTTTAGTGTGAGAAGGCCTCTCTTGTTTTCCTTGTTTTAGAACAAGCGAAACACTTGTTGGCTTGTCCTATAATTTCGAAACTCCGGATTCCCTATTCGAGGGGGGACTCATATAGGGAGGAAGTTAGGATGATTCCAAGGGGTCAATGATTTGATAGGAACCCAAGAATATGTGAAATATATTAAAACAATGATCAAACATTTAATAAAAATATTTTATTTATGTTGAAAACTGATTAATAAGACAATGTTGTTGACCAAACATCCCTTGAAAGAGCATGAAATTATTCAGTGCTGCAGCGCATCAGTTCTCTAATCAGCAGCAGTTTGCAAGATCTTTTTTTTTTTTACTTTTAGGTTGCGAAAATCCAAACAAGCAAGAAAGGACAGAGATGTGAAACAAATGAAAATAGTTTCAATCTGTGACACAGTATTTCGCTAACAAAAGTCTGTTGCCTTTCTAGTTTGTGATTGGCTGAAATTAACTTGTTGATCAGAGAAATAAGCTAGCTATCCGCAAGTTACTGCTTATCTTCCTTCATCCTCTTCCTTTCCAAGGTAGAATGAATCACATTGGCTAGTGATGCATAGTTTGACCCGTGCCTGACCTTTGGGACCCGGATGTTTTCTGTAGTTTGGGTTAACAAATGATCACTGTAATTGTGAGGCTTGTCGTTATATATACTCATGTTCAGATTCACTTTACTCTTAAGCACATTTTCAGGCCAAATAACATTAACCTTCAGGTTCGTATTTAGGGTGTGTAGACAGGTTTAGAAAGGAACGTTTTGGACACTGCTGACCTGTGTGTCACACCGGGTACATGTGTATTTCTGAAAAAGAAAATTATATATATA
>JBAMHX010000024.1:5662182-5673608 GCA_037177515.1 Pseudomugil tenellus
TGCTTCCAGCACCTTGTTGAATCTATGCCACGAAGAATTGAGGCAGTTCTGAAGGCAAAAGGGGGTCCAACCCGTTATTAGCATGGTGTACCTAATAAAGTGGCCGGTGAGTGTATAAGTATTTTATATATATATAAAAGTCTGAAGAGTTCCCATATCAGTGGCTGTTTTATTGTGTGCATTATCAGTAATGAGGGTTATCAATTGAACCACATTATATCCATACTGTCAGGCAAGAAAAAAGCTATTAATCTTTGATAAGAAACGGTTTTCTGAATATATGTTCTTGTGGGAACTCTGTGCCCATGATAAATAATGTCAGGTTTCATATTCTTTGAAGAGATTTTACACAATAAAACCATGTTTTCAGTAACATCCCATGAAAGTTTGCTGTAAGGTCAGATATATGCAGCCAAATAGTTTATTTAACACCATGCTTTCATCTCTTTGCAAATCCTTTAACATTGAGATACTGTGAAACTGTTTCCATGGCTTTTTGGTTGTTGCATAAAGGATGTACTCAAGAAAAAAGGGTGAGAAATAGTGTTTTCAATGGCTGGGATCTGTTGCTTTTTGTTGTCTCGAAATCCAGATTGAGGAGGACGTCAACCTTATTGTTCCACTATAACCGAGGAACAGCCCCCTCCCCCGACACTGTGACCTTACCAACAGTTTGAACTCTTGCCTTTAAATGAGATGGACTTTTGGCATTTCAGGTGATTTTATTTTTATACTTTATACTTTTTATTTTATAACTATCTAATGGTCATATCCCTTAAAGACTCAACCAATGAATGATTGGTAAGAAAAGTCAATGTTGTTTATTTGAGGTCTATTTTGTCCCTTAAGTAAAATATATATTTAAAAAGTTGTGATACTTTAAGGGATGTTTACCATTTATTACTATTTGATGTGTCAAAATTCTTATTGTGTAATCTTTTGCTTTCTGATGTCCGTTAAAGGACGGAAGACAAAAATATTTTTGTATTCAAAAGAATTTTGAGCAAACTTTTCTTTACACATTTTTGAAGCAAGATAGTTGAAGACACTTGAACAAAACCAGTTTGTAAATTTTCCCTTGAACCAGATTCTACCTGTCTGTACACAGGAAATACAAAAACAGGTCAAAAGCATTATAAAAAAAGGTCTTATGAATCTTATTGCAGCACACTTTTCTCAATCTACACTACAATAATCATTCTGCTGACCACCCACTCCATGAACAATAACAAGTTTTCAGAGCAATCAACAAACACAACCATTGACAGCTTCTGACAATGTCCCCTGGGAAAGTTGCTCTACTGCAACACACTGAAAAGAGCAAGCAGGACTACAAGCGCGCTTTTTACAAGAATGTAAATCAGCCGCTCTCCACTAATCAAGTACTCCACTCCTCAGCATGTGTTAATAAAGCTGTCAACTCTTTAATTACAGTTCTCATTTTAAGCAGCTGGTTAATATACTTCTTTGAAATAACTACCCTCACCTCACATTAGTTCATGGATGAAGCAACAAATCCATTTTATACCCTGTTTGGAAGCCTCAGACTCAAAAACTGGACAACATTTGTATAGTTTAGAAGTTATCTTGCAGGCAGCTCCAAAAAGCTGTCCTCTTTTTAGTGTCCTAAATAAACTCAGCTGACTGAAGCCTTGTGTATTTATGGCAGGTTTCACCCCATTTTCACAACAAGGGACTTTCATTAACAGCACTTTCTTTTGTGTCTTTCTGGAAACATTTGGCCTTTCATCTGGGATTTCAGCTTAATTTGTTCTGTCAGAGATGCAGAGTACTAAGACCGGGGCCGTGACAACGCTAGGACATCAAAAAAGAGAAGACACAACAGACTGAACTGCGGATCATAGTGTACAATGTCAATATCAGCTGAGTTTGTGCTGCTTTTCAGCTGACTGGCTGAGTTGGCGATGTTTTGAATACATAATCAGGCTGTGCTGCTTATATTAACCTTGTACTACAATGATTGGGACCGATGTAGTGTGTGCCTTGTACATGTCAAACCTCCACTAGTGTTTTAGTGAGTCATTTTAATAATGTAGGATTCCAGTCTTCCTCTGTCTATCAAGCGTAACTGCTAGACAAATGATGTGGAGCATTATTATAGAAGACACAGATGGCAGATGCAAGTCAGAGGGAATTTTGACTGTTCTCCCATCAATCTACATGGCGGATATCTGCTCTTTGAACAAGATGGATGAGCTGCAGTTCTTCAAAAGGACAAACTGGGTTTTTTTCCGGATCTGGGCACTTTCTGAGCAATTCTATCTGCTGGGATTTCATGTCCTCAGAGCATACTGCATCACAGAGCAACTGGGGAAAATGAGGCAAGCTGGAATCCGCTTTCACATTTGCAAAGGTTGGCACACAGATGTCACGATATTAAATAAAATATGGAGTCCTCACTTAAAGTTCATCTTTATAGTTGTAAACCATGAGACTGCTTTGGTTACTCAGGTTTTTAGCCCACCTTAACCCTTAACCAGAAAGTTGATGTGGACTATCAAATGAAATTCTCTCGGATTATTGTTTTATAATAATGATAATCTGCCAACATACCAAATGCACCATTTGGTGATATTTTTTATTTATTATTTTGTATGTATTCCCAATAAAACTGGACCAGTTGAAAGTTTCTTTGTAGAAGGAGGATGCACATAATCCCAACCTACTTCATTGGGGAACATGCAATATCCAAAATCACTTAAAAAACACAAACTTGTCAAATATATAGAACCAGCAAGTTAGTACCATATGTTCGTTATGAAAGAGCACCTTGGAGAGGCAGAGTCTCTGGTAAAATGCAGAAGATGTTCGTTGTGACAGATCAAATCCTAATATAGGTTCACATTCACATATGATATATTAACAAGGACACCCTCCTCAGCCACAGACCTGTAAATCTCCAGAACCAGAAATTCAGCAAGCGCAGGATGAACAACCAGCCAAAGTTCTAAGACTGTTTGGGGATAAATGTAAAATGCAAAACATAATGAGACAGAGAAGCTTCAGAATTGTTCAGGACCTGGAATTGTTCATTTGATAAGATAATCCAATGGTCCTCGGTTCCCAGATAGTTTCAGAGACAGTAGTAAACATGGCCCTGTCCCAACATTTTTAAACTTGTGGCTGCCGACAATGTCAAAAGGTGTATTTACACAGCTTTGCAGAAGATCATTTTCATCACTATACCAGATGTGCTAAAGCTGACTGACCCATTTCTACTTCTACATGTTTATGCAAACATTCATGTCATCACTTTGTCCCATTTATGACTCCAAGGAATAAAAAACAAGATAAGAAAGATGTTTTCTTTGCATTTCTCAGGTTAATGAAATTTAACCATTAGGTTGATTCTATTTTCTATTTTCACACAATATACTGATAAGCATGAAAAGCCCAGATTACAGGATTGTAAAAATCTTTTGACGTGCTTCAATCCTGACTATAGAAACAATAGGCAGGAAATTCAGTTTTTTATTTTTAGCAAAGATGTAGGAGATAAGCAAAAAGTACATACCAAAGGAGAGAAAAAAAGTATCAGACTGTATACATAAGGGGTTTTACTATTGTTTTATTTTTGTACCACAAAAGGATGCAATAAATAATGTGTCAAATACATACACATGTTAAAGCACTAACCCTTTATCAGGAACATATTGGCATTCTGGGAATTTTATTTTAATCACCATAAAAAATATAAAAATAATTTAGGATAAGACAAGGTTTTAAAACACTGAGTTTCTCAGTGTTTCTCACTGTACTCCACAAACAGAGCCCAACCTGTCATCGCATATCAGGAAAAATTTACTTTAATTTTACAAATCAGACGTTGCTGCATCTGGGAAGTTAACAGTGAAACACTTAGTTTATCATATCATCCTGTCAGACCTCATCTCCGCTTGTCCCATGGCACTTCAGCTCTTCTCTCTCATTTGGCTATGCTATGACAATTTCCAATATCCAAGTATAGTTTTGGAGGGGTGGGAGTGGGGGGAGTATCATAGAGCAGATAGGCCACAGAGAGAGAATTCATTATTCAGACTGGTCCACTGAATGCTCCAGCTACCGCCTTACACATTCCATCTCTCAGCCTGTGGAATAGAGAGGGTGCCCATCCTGCACATCCACACTGACCCCATTACACAGCCACATATACACAACCCTCTGATAAAAGCTGCTTCTTTGGCTGTGCCATTTCAAACTGAAAAAAATAGAACAACTCATGTTACAGTTTACCACACACCCACATACTGACTCACACACAAATAGTACAAAGCCACCTGCTTACCTATCTATTCTCTGTCCACAGTTCATTGCTCATGGTAGACTTTCGAGAAGAAAAGAACAGCAGAAAAATGTGGTTGAGTTACATGTGTTACTGCAGGGATGTGAATAAGAAAGCATACTCACTTCCAGTTCTGAGAATGCATCAATCAAGACATAATTAATAATCAATCAACTGCTCCAAACTAGATATTGAAAATAGAGAAAAACAACATTAGAGTATCTACAAATAACATGTTACATTGCATCATTTTTATCTGATAAAACTTAAACTGAAATGCAGAAACAAAGTTTAAAAAAATAAACATTCTCAATGACTCAATAACTTGATAAAAACCCTTTAATCATTCGGCTCATCAGAAATGTTTGCAGATATTCATTTTTTAACTCAGGTTGAGGTCTATTTTGCTTCGTTGCTGCGCTTAGGACAATTGTCCAGTTGCACGACCCAAAAACCTAAGGTATCAGACATATGGCCTCCCTTTAACTTAACAAGTGCATTTAAAGCTGACACTTAAACCTTTGTAATTGTGTGTGTGTTTATGAAAATACTGTGTGTTGCGTAGATGGAGAATAATCCCACTTTTTTACTTACCGGAGTGAGTTTATCCTGATCTGGCAAACATGAAGAACAGATGGAGACCTGAAAGAAGTTAAACCCCTGGAATATATTTAAAGGTCACATTAAGAGAAAAAACCTAATTTTTGTCCACTTATGTAACAAAAATTCACAATTTTTTAAAGGCCAGTCACAAATTTAGTGACTGTTGTGTTAATAAGCAGCAAATTAAGAAGTGGCATTTAATTTTATCAAAAGCACCCTGTTTTAAGCAAGCTGAGCCATTATTTGGGAATGCAGGCTCATTCTGTGTAGTTATCATTCATTTGAAACTGGGTCTGAATAAGAAACTTTCTTAAACCAGTCATGGTGTCCTGATGAAACCAGACTTTTGCAACTGGAAGGTGATGAATAAGTGAGCCAGTGTCCTGGATAGACTTGCTTTTAACAAAAAGGTTGGTTACTTTACTCTCAACTCCTATGTGTTCTATTTTTCTTGCTTTTCTTGTTTAGAAAGCCAAGTTTTTGCCCACATAAAAATAAATAAATAAATAAAAAACTGATCTTGGAAGGTATGTATCACAAGGGCATCGACATGCTAATTAGCAAGTTTTGCTTTTTCTTTTGGCTGCTTTTAAGCAAAGCTGCTCAGTTGATCCATTTCTGTTTTGACCTTAAGTAATGAAATTTTGCCAAAAAGCTTAATAGCTGGCTTTGCTGTTTAGGAAAGCAAGATGAGGTGATGAATGTAGGGAAAGTGTGTTTGTAGCTCACAATCCAGACTGCCGGATTTACATCGCCAATGGCTTCAAGAGCGCTGATGTTGTACAGTGCATAACCTGATCTAAAAATTCCTCTAATTACTGCCTAAAAGGGCATACCCATAACAGATTTAAACCTATGCATGAATCATTTTGGAGGGAGAGTGAATAATAGGAGTTTTAATAGAATGAGAAAATGATACTTGTTAATATATTCGCTTTCCAAATGATTGTAGCTTGGAGTTGCCGACCAGAAAACAAAATGGGAATGCAGCCTGAAATATTATAGTCCAGCATGACTGAGCCTGTAATCCACAAGATCAGTTTAAAAGTAAAAAATTAGTTTCTGTCCACAGAAAAGCCACATCAGCATCTTCACGATTGTGTCCAGGTTTCTGAAAAGAAAACAAAAATACAAATTCAACCATTAAACTATAAACCATGTTCCTTGTTGGGTGAGTTTTACAGTGATAAAATGTTGTCTTAGCTTTGCAGCTAAACCAGATGCCACCATATATGTTTCACTTCAAATAACATTATACTTTAATTGCCAACATTTCATCGTAACCTGATGTCACAGTCCTCCATAAGTGTTTCACACCATGTGTCTTTTATGGAAAATCAGGTTTAGCAAAAATAGAAATGCCAAAGAGGCCATAAAAGCCTCTATTTAATTCTAAAATAACTAAGAGCTCATTGTGATAAGATACTTTAGCGTGGCATTTTCTCCATTTTCATACCAACACATGCACTCTGTTCCCATTTGGTGTATCCCAGCCGGTGCAGGCCGGTCATGCGGAATACTAAACAACTCGGTTGCCTCTCGAGACTTAATCTATGGAGCTGTCAGGATGAGGGAGTACCGCAACTGGTCAGAGGAAAATTTATGTAAGTTTCACATAAAAACACACATGCCGCACCTGCCTGTTACCACACATACAGTCATAGACTACCTTTAGTTTGGAAAGTTACACAGGTGGTAGTGAGGGAGAGAGGGACTCACTAATCACTTTTCTTGCTCCCTTGGTCACGGCCCAAGTTGTGCTCCAGCAATATAAAGATGGATGCTGGGCAGATACACAGTATGTTTGTTTTACTGAAATAGTCATCAAGCACGCTCCTCAAAAGGACATAAGGTCAAAACGATGGATGGTTCACACCACATTGGTATGCAAAGCTGTTTTTAGACAAGTGTTTTGGAAGGAAAATCTAGGATTCATTAAGGTAGATTGTTCTGGTTTTATTTTTTAAACAATTGAAATCAGAATACAGCTTTCATCATGAGGTAGAAGGAGGAAAACCTTTATTACAGCTTTAATCGTGTTTCAGAATGATTTAGAACACAGCAATAAAAGATCATGACCTCAGGATTCATTCTGTTCTGATGTCATACTAGGCTGGTTCAAAGTTTTAACACCAGTTGGAGCTTTGTGACTGAACATGTACATCTTTATTTTATTGTATTGTGTCTATTCGAGGATTGGGGAATTGGAGGATTGGGGACATTCAGGGATATACACCTAGTTGTCGCGTCCGATGGCATAGGCATTGTTTCAATTTGTTTACATTCTCAAATGTTTACAGGTCAGCTGTTCAAAGGGAAGATGGACTTCTTTACCAAGATGCTGTTTAGCTTTAGTGCATCTCTTTAATGCAATTCCTTGTGTATGAAAATGAGTGTCTTCCTTTTTTTTTTTTTTATTCATAAGTTTATTTTATCTTGTTTTATGTATTTTGTTGGTGAAATCTTTCTTTTAAAATAATGCTATTGGTTGTCTGTATGTCTGGTAAGCAAATATAATTTTGAATCTAACTTAGAATCACTTATGAAACACTTTCTGATAACAGCATCTTATTTCTCTCAGAGATTTTATTGTTATTATATGATTATCTTTTTATATTGTTTCTTCCTATTTTACTTTCTTTTAACCAAGAGAAGGTCTTTGTTATCAGACAGAGTGAAGCACTCAATTATCAGTGAAAGTTAATAAGTTGGTATAACTAATATCTGTACTTCATCAAGCCTGATCAAGGTCAAGGTGTGGGTTGAAATTGCAGCCAAAATGCAGAAAGCAAGGAGGAGAATAACAAAAAGGAGTTTGAATGGAAATTTATAGGAAACAAAATCAAGAAGTTGCAGTGGCGTGCTATACACAGAACAAAATGGATTAACATAATAGAGGCGGAAGAATTTAATGGAAACTGAACAGATGGAAATAAAGATCTGGAACAAACAAAGAATGTATACAGATACAACAACATGTTAGAAATGACTCGTGTGAAGCAAACCAGACAGCATAACTCAGTAAAATACACAAAGATGAAACAGTTTCAGAGAATGAAGAGAATACACAAAAAATTAACACTAAAGACAAAGGAAAAAAACATCAAAACCCCACTGACCATGACAGCAATCTCTTTAGCTCTGCACATCCAACTGGCAACTGGCAACTGGTCAAAGCAAACAAATACAAAACTAAAATATGTTGGTTATACTTTTTTATTTGGTGGCTCTTTCCTTGAGCTCCTCTACCAGGATCTCTCAAGTCTCGTTTGAACCTGTAAGTGCAGATTTGATTGGGCTGGTTAGGGTACAGGTGGCTAACTGTAATGTAACTGCATTCCTACAGCCAACTGTAACCTTGAAAGTCAGATTGCAAAAGATGCTTCAGCTGTGTAACAGTATGATGTCATGTAACTAAAACATGACTCAGGAAAATCACTGTCACCCAACAGTTTGTGGCAGAATCCTTCAAAACGTCATATTAAACAAAGAATTAATCACCATTGGGTCATCTTTCCCAGGAAATGCTAGGCAATGCGTCCTAGCCTGCCACATCCTGATTCACACCCGTTTGTGGAAACAAGGATTTGGCTGTTCCTGACTGCGATCTTCTGGAAGGAGATCTTAGATGGTGGTATCTGTTATACTTGTCATCCCAGTTTGGAGGTGACGGAACTGAATGCTCTAATAACTACGTGCGCCATTGTTGCCTTCAATTTTTCAACATTGTCTGTTATCCCCTGGATATTCAATGAGCTTCTTATGTTCCTTCTTCTTGACTTTGCTGTTATAAAGGAAAGCTACATCTGCAGCGTCTCATTCTGTTGTTAGTCAATTACCATCATACAGTTGGTTAGCAATCATTGGTTTATTAATCTGAATCTGGAAGTCCCACAGGATTACCTGTCTGTAATTTATGACTACCGGTAGTTCTACAACATCTACCTTCTTGACCCAGGCACCTTTTTCCTGAACCCACTACAAACCGTCTTGCACACTGTTTAGGTCACCGGTGCTCAGTTTATGCCATGTCTGGTGATATGTGCTACGAGACACCATCTACCAAACTGGGGTCCTGTCTGGTTTCTTACAGCCTAGTTTCAAACATTTTCATGCCCATAATCTGTTTTGAAGTGGTCACGATTAGTGTCTTTGTACCATCTTTTAGACCAGCTTAATTTAGCACTTCTGCAACTTCTTCAGTCTGTGAGTGGTACATGGCATGCAGGGTTTTGGTCTTCCACAACACTTCTAACTCCTTTACTTCCATGTTTGGTTTCACATCTCTGATGCATTCACTTAGTAATTCATTACAGGGGCATCATCTGAATGCACCAATGTATCTTTGCGGTTTCATCATGCTGGATACTGGTGCTGACACTTTACCACCGGCTTCCTTTTTTAGTGTGTACCAGCACTGGACTTCAGATAAAACCCTCCAAGCATTATGTGAAGCTTTTGTGCTTTAATATCAGTGGCTTCAATCTCATTTTGTCCATAATGATCATATTGATTAGGTTATTCGTGGTCTGGTTCCCTGCTTCTTTACTAAGAAAGATTTGTAAGGCGATATCAGTGAATGAGGTTGAACATTTACAAATTTCCATTTTAGAGTAATCAGGCCTTCACTTCCACCATCACACATACCTACACTGACCCACACACACTCCCACTGTTTAAGGATTCTTTATTCCTTTTATTTTCAAAACAAAAATCAACCCCAACCTTTTCTGACAGCAACAAGCACAAACACCAAGAATGTTTCTGCTCTTGCCATTCTTACTCTTTAGACTCTGAAGCATGTGAAACTTCTCTCTCACACACTCACACACCTACATGCAATCTGTGAACAATGTCTGAAGTAATAGAGCTGGACATTGTCTGCAGTTGGCCTTCAACAAATGTACTAAATGGCAAGTGACTGACCTTGTGAGTTTCAAAATTGGATATACTCCAGAGGGATAGAGTGTGGGTAGAGTATACAAGAAACAGAACACGTTGAACATAATTGTTTTGCTTATTTGTTTGTTGGATTTTTTCCCTGTAAAGCAGACCAGGAATGCAAACATTACTTCAGTCATAATTAGAAAAAAATATATGAGACCCTTATTTCATGCCTTTTTTCATATATGCTCTTCTTTTCGATTCACTTACATAACATGAATCAGACTCAGAGCTGTCATTATAGGATCATTTGATTTGGACATTTTCTAAAAGTGTTTCCCATATAATGGAATCTGGCTCTGTTCCTTGGTGTTGAGCACCAAAAAGTCTGGTTAGGATTATATGTTTTCTCTTCAAAGCTGCTTCACATTGTTTAGCAAACGGGGGAAAAACTTTACCTGTGGATTACTTCCCTAATCACCCAATACAACGAAAAGATTATTTGCAAGTATAAGTATAAAAGTTACTGCACAAGAAACAGTTATTACAAGGTGACACTATTGGAATATTAAGATGTATTACAAAATTTTAAATGTTTAAATGTTACACAAGTTTCTGACCTAAAGCTAACTTGTGATGGCACACAAACATTTATTATGCAGATTCTTGGGACTTTCATCACTCAACAGCATCTGTGGCTGAGAAAGCCCACTTTATAATTTTGTTTTCCAGTCTGTAGAATCACATTACAGCTGGCATTTTCTTTCCAGCACTATGTCACATGGCAGTAGGGCTGTCGCACAAACCGCTCATAGCTGATTATGCAAAGAAACCAAATAGCTTTCACATTCACATTGCTGTTGTTTGGTCCACTTTTAATAAATAAATACAATTTAGGACAACGCAGCAATGACAAAATAATGAAACCAATAGGAGAGGTAGGTGAGGAGGAGAGGCTTCAGGACAGCACTGATAGCAGGAAAAAGTTGAAATTTGAAGTCAACTTAAATAACTGTGTTTGACTGAAGATGTATGAAATGAACCAAGACCGAGTGGTCTTGCTTGAACCAAAGCAGACTGGGAAGTTGATGACAATGTAATGGGAGATGATGCAAAGACTGCAGTGGTTATAGAGCTTCCTTCAGGTTAATTTACTAACAGCCATTTTCCTTTCATTTGAGTTGAAATACATGGTTATTATTACTTCCATAGTGTACAGCTGTAATGTCGCAACCATGTGACATTGCCGGTGTGGGACAAAGTAAGGTTTTGTTCCCTATAAGGAATGTCGCAGTTCTAAAATAAAGTGGAGCAGACAGTCGTGGTTGGCGTCATCTTTAGACATAACTTCTGGGAAGGAGGTTATGTTTTTGGGAGAAATTTTTTGTCTGTCTGTCTTTAACCAAGATAACTCAGAAATAAATCTATAAATCCCCACCTCCAGTGGTCTCACCACCCGCGGGGGGGGCCATAGGAGTCGAGTGCAGTGTTAACTGGGCGGCGGCCGGGGGTAGGGACCTTGGCGGTCCGATCTCCGGTTGCAGAAATTGGTTCTAGGTACGTGGAACGTCACCTCCCTGGCGGGGAAGGAGCCTGAGCTTGTGCGCGAGGCTGAGCGGTTCCGACTAGATATAGT
>JBAMHX010000024.1:5673708-5690832 GCA_037177515.1 Pseudomugil tenellus
TTTAAAGTCTGGTGGGTGAAGGGAAGGGGAGAGTGGGGGGGGGGGGGGTGGAAAGAGCCCCCCCCCCCCCCCCCCCCCGATCTGAACCAGAGTGGTGTTCAGTTGTTTGACTTCTGTGCTCGTCACGGATTGTCCACAACGAACACCATGTTCAGGCATAAGAGTGTCCATATGTGCACGAGGCACCAGGACACTCTAGGCCGCAGTTTGATCATCAACTTTGTAGTCGTATCATCAGACTTGCAGCTGCATGTCTTGGACACTCGGGTGAAGAGAGGGGCGGAGCTGTCAACCGATCACCACTTGGTGGTGAGTTGGGTCCGGTGGTGGGGGAGGATGCCGGTCAGGGCTGGCAGACCCAAGCGCGTTTTGAGGATCTGCTGGGAACAGCAAGATCAATTTCCCGGTCAGAAAGATCTTCAACTCCCACCTCCGGGAGAACTTCAACCTTATTCCGAGGGAGGCGGGGGATATTGAGTCCGAGTGGGCTGTATTCCATGCCTCAATTGTTGAGGCTGCTAGCTGGAACTGTGGCCGTAAGGTCGTCGGTGCCTGTCGTGGCAGTAATCCCACAACTCGTTGGTGGACACCAGCGGTGAGGGATGCCGTCAAGCTGAAGGAGTCTTACAGGGCCTTTCTGTCCTGCTGGACTCCAAAAGCAGCTGACGGGTATCGACGGGCTAAGCGTAATGCGGCTTTGGCGGTCGCCAAGGCAAAAACTCGGGCATGGGAGGAGTTTGGTGAGACCATGGAAAATAACTTTTGGACGTCTTCAAGGAGATTCTGGTCCACCATCCGGCGGTTGAGGAGGGAGAAGCAGTGCTCTGTCCACACTGTTTACGGTGGAGATGGGGAGCTGCTGACCTCGACTCGAGACGTCATGGGTAGACCTCGTCAATCCTACCAACATGTCTGCCGAGGAGGAAGCAGGGCCGTGGGACTCTGTGGTGGGCTCGCCCATCTCAGGGGCTGAGGTTGCTGAGGTGGTCAAAAAGCCCCTCGGTGACAGGGCCCCGGGGGTGAATGAGATCCGCCAGGAGTTTCTTAAGGCTCTGGATGCTGTGGGCCTGTCTTGGCTGACACGCCTCTATGGCATCGCATGGACATCGGGGACAGTGCCCCTGGACTGGGAGACTGGGGTGGTGCTCCCCCTCTTCAAAAAGGGGGATCGGAGGGTGTGCTCCAACTACAGGGGGATCACACTCCTCAGCTTCCCCGGGAAAGTCTATTCAGGGGTCCTGGAGAGGAGGGTTCATAAGATAGTTGAACCTCGGATTGAGGAGGAGCAGTGTGGTTTTCGTCCTGGCCAAGGAACAGTAGACCAGCTCTAACCCTATCCCTAACATGGAAGCATGGGAGCATGGGAGTTTGCTCAACCAGTCTACATGTGCTTTGTGGATCTGGAGAAGGCGTTCGACCGTGTCCCGCGGGGACTCCTGTGGGGAGTGCTCCGGGAGTATGGGATACCGGACCCACTTGTACGAGCTGTCCGGTCCTTGTACGACCGGTGTCAGAGCTTGGTCCACATTGCCGGCAGTAAGTCGGATTCATTTCTGGTGAGGGTTGGACTCCGCCAAGGCTGCCCTTTATCACTGATCCTGTTCATTACATTCAGCATTTCTAGGCACAGTCACGGTGTTTAGGGGATCCGGCTTGGTGACCTCAGAATCGGGTCTCTGCTTTTTGTGGATGACCTGGTTCTGTTGGCTTCATCTGGTCGTGATCTCCAGCTCTCGCTTGAGCGATTCACAGCCGAGTGTGAAGCGGCTGGGATGAGAATCAGCACCTCCAAATCTGAGACCATGGTCCTCAGCCAGAAAAGGGTGGAGTGCCCTTTACGGGTTGGGGGCGAGTCTGGATCCAGGACCGTATTGAAGAAATTTTTAACATTGCAAGATAGGGACATATAGTAACAATATGACTGTAGAATTTCATATATTAGCTTAATTACCTTGCTCTTAATTAATGTCCAGCTGAAAGGTCCGACCATAAGGCTCCTAAACTGATGTCATTCTGACCTTAGTAAACCATCTGCAAGGCCAGCGTCTTTAGGAGACCTTGGTTTTGTTGTCGTAGCTGAAGAACAGGCCTCGGATTGACGCACGTGACCAAAGTTTTTAAACAAAGCTCCCCTTATTGGACTAGGGCAGAATAGTTCCAGACTTCTGTGGGACAGCAGATCTCTGGAGATATTCTCCCTGTAGAAAATTGAGAATATAGGTTCCTGATGTGTTTTTTTCAAAGGTCTCTTTGTAAGACATTCTGTATCATCCGCTTCAAAATAATTACGAAATTATGACTTTAAATTAAAAACTTTGCAATCAACTTCTTGATCTAATGATTTAATGAGACTGTAAGCTGAAGGTGGAGGTGATGAAAGAGCACAGAAAAATTTAAATATCAGTAAATGAAAATGGCATTTCACAAGATAGTAATAATCTCAAACTGAGTCAGGCACAGAAGGTTTAATGTGACAAGAAGCAGTGTACCTTAATTACAAGAGCTGAGTGCATCAGTTCAATCTAACTACAAAATGCCAAGTAATGTCAGTGACTGATCTCTGAGGGACAATTGCAATATGTCCACAGCATCATTTAGTTATTCTAGTTTAGTTTACCATCACAGTACCATTATATGTAGATTAGACTACTTTCAGTTGAGCAAATAGTTTCTTCTCATACAACAATGATACTTTCGGTATCCAACTACTTCCTCCTTTTATACCAGTTTTTTATATAACTGAATTTTCACAATACAGTATGTGTATAATAATTCACTGTTAGAGCACAGATAGTCAATATTGATAAGGTTGCATCCAGAACAGACTAATTTAGCTCATTTTTTACCGCAAATGTAATTAAATGATTGCTTAACAGATGGTTTAAAATTTTAGATCGTATAACCTTAAATATGTGGTGTTGGTTAAACCTAACACCAGTGTTCATGAAAAGTGTAAAATCAAAATCTGGATCAAAGTTGAAAACAATATTCTGCTGTGGCAGCAGAATGAACATATTCAACATCAGAAGATAAATAAAACATTTTATTAACTACAAAACCTACAGAAAAAAAGTGTTGCTGAGCAGAAACACTATAGGTGAAGAAACAATACATAAAAATTTTGCACTAAAAAGCAAAACCTGGGAAAATACTAACTAAATGAGATCATAACAAATATTGTACAGCTGTGGCTGAGACCCTCAGATAAAAGGAAAAAAATGGAAGTTAAATTAATATAATATACAAAAATGCTCACTTTACAAAACAGGAAGTTAGCCAGCAGAATGTAAAATCAATCACTAAATAAACTGCATAGCAAAACATAACACGAGAATCCCATTCACACAAAAACTGTAAATAATGGGTCTAATCAGTACAAAAAAGAGACCACGGTTGGAAACTCCAGACCACGATAGGCAGAGACAAAGCAAAACGGGCAAATGATTCCTGATTTTTTTTTTTTTTTTTATTAATGTGACCCTTTTTTCACCAGTTCTGCTTTACTGCTTTATCTACAGTCTTAACCACAACCAACGAACTTTCGGGCTATAAGGGCTCATCCATGCACTATCCCAAATACACATATACATACAGAGTATGCCATCTGTTCATGCTGACTTTGTGCATGTTTCTGTGTTTTCAGCATGGTTGTTAATGCAAAACAGGAGCAAATGTACCACATGCACCATAAATTGTCAAGGCAAAAGAAACAAAGACAAAGTAGCTGTTATATATTCAATGGCCACACAGATTATCTTTGTGTCTTTTGCCTATTTTGATGTCTCTCTCTGTCCACCATCACCATAGTTTGCTAAACTTTGCACTTTCCTCTAGTGGATGTAAATTCCCTGGAAACCATGCAAATCTAAAGCTTGCATGGTAGTATGTGGGTACTGATACTTGACAACATTTAACAACAGCCATACAGTGAGCATCACTGAACTCTGAGATTGTTTGGCTATGATCTTTAATGAACCTGTAGCATGACATGGAGCCACATTAGATCTCATTTTAATTGTGGTTTATACATGCCAGCACTTCCTCCAGTGATAGCTCATTGTACATATTTAATTACCATTACAAGAAAGTGATCTTGGTATTTATATATGTGTGCTAACATTGTAAATGTCAGTTTATAAAGTTGGAATAAATGAAATATAAAAACTTGAGCTACATGAATATGTAGATGGAAAAATAATTCAACTGCTGCTATATTTATGTACTTTGCATATGATGTGTTGCTTTGAGTGTAAACATGCTTTGTTTTGAGAAATATGGAAAATGAAGAATGCATAATGATTCCAGTAAGCCATGTCTGGTGGGATTTAGAATCAATAAAGACTGCAGGAAGTCAGAAAGGGAGAGCATTTATTGTCTGTGGACCCCTCTGCTGATTAATATGAACATAGCATGAATGTAGACCCTATTGCAGTTTTTAGTTGAGTGACAGCATACGATGATCTCATGTTTGCAGAAGATGTCTGACTGCTGCTGCCGGTCTGGTGGGATTCCGCATGTGAGCTGCATTGCTTCTTTTATAGCCAGTAAAAGGAAAAGATTCAGCAAATCAAATATACACTGTCAAAGTCTCTCCAGAGTTCTTCTTGTGGAAGCTTTCCATGTTTATTGGATCAATTAGCCAAACATACAGGAATATTACTAAGAAACCAAAGCCAGAACCACAATAAAATCCATTGGGGAAGCAGTATATGCCACCTCAATAGCTCCTTAGTTATACCTCAGAGGCACAGATAAAACTCATCATAAAATCAAGCGACTGGTTAATGAGATTTGTATGGCAAGCGAGCTTCTATAAAACTGGATTTTTATTACTCTTTTTTTCATAACACTCTAGCACATTTCAAAGACATCAACACACCCATTCTTCCTTTATTTTGCATTCCTTGAAAAACAATAAAACCAGCAGGTTTGTCAGTATAAGCTTTTTCATTTATATGACAGGAAACTCTTTCAGCTCATAATGTGGTGGTTAGTTCATGTAATTAGTTGTAATGAATTAATGTAATTAATGTCTTCATTGCTAATAAAATGTTTTTTGGTTAAGTGCACATAAAAACTCATTTAAAAAATAAAAAAGTCAGTTACATGTTATTGCAATGGTATATATATCTATATATATGATTCACTCACTAACTAGATAAAAAAAGTTTCTCAAGCTACATGTTCTATGCTCGTGTCCTTCTCAGTAGCCCAAGGAACTTCTGGGGCCTTACCCCCTGGGCTTGTGCACAAATCCTAACAAAAAACAAATAAATAAATAAATAAAACTTACTGAGTTACCATCTCAGACCCATCGGTTATCTGGCAAACCCATAATCTTCAGCTGTGAGGAAGATAGAAGATAACAGCAAAGTAAACACAGCTAAACAGTGGAGACTCATTTCTCTTTATATTGCAGACACGTCTTTTCTCTCTATTTCACTACCTGTCATCTGGCTGCATATCAGCGCAGTTCATTCATTCCCCTTCCAACCCTGTCCCTCAACTCTTTAACTCATTTCCAGCTCTCACCAAACAAAGCCCTACGCTACAGTAACCCCGCTATGCCATTACCTGATCCGTTAAAATGACACAACAGCCGCAGTGGTGGTGTGATAAATTTAGGGCCATGCTCTGAATATCATCTATAAACCATGGTAACTGAAGTCATTACTCTTCTTGTTTGTTCATTTCTTTGCTACAGCAGTGTTTCTCTCCTCAATTTTTAAAGTCCCACACTTTGCTACTTTGTCATAGTTTTGGATACTGTCTTTGCTACTGTTATTCCGTTCTTTGTGTTATCTCCTTTATAGTTGCTCAGTCTCCACAGGTGGCAGGCTGATCTTAATGAGCAGCACTGTCAACTTACTGAAAAGGTGAAGCCTGAATTAATAAGCCCTTACAATGTCTTCTCCACTAAAGAAGTCCCATGCGGACACATTTTTACAGGGATTTAAAGTGCTCACTATGCTGTAGGTAACTACTCTTTCATTCGTGACAGCATTGCTTAAACAACTGAGTACTGCTTGTTATAAAGCATCAATTTACAGCAAGAGTTATCTCAGGACACTTAAAAAATACAGTTCTGTTTATTGTAATCAAATTAAATCAAATTATTATTAAACCTAACAGTTCAACTTTATCATTTTATGCCAATTAGTTAAGCAATAAAAGAAAGCAATGCACCAAATCTTCCCTTTGATTCAATCCCCCATTCTGAGCATGAGATGGACTCAAAAAACTCCCTTTTAACAGGAGGAACACTCCAGCAGACTCAGAGAGGGCAGCCATCTGCTTTGACCAGTTGGGGGTGAAAAGATAGGACAGAGACCCCTACAAGCACCAAAACACTATGTCAAGGACACCCACTAACAGGGGAAAAAACAATGAAAGAAAGAAAAAGAAAAATACTTGTAAAATTCATTAATTTCAAACTTATTGGTGTATTCATTTTGCATGGAATGGTGGCTTTATTGCCATCAGCTGTAAATACAGAGTAGGAGGAGACCAAAGTATTTGTTCCTCAAAGCTCAGCCAGGTTATCTACAGCTTAGGATCTTTCATGATCATTGTTCCAGCTTGGATGGGAGTTCAAGACAAACAATGCTGTTAATCAGCAGCAATAATCAGGTCACAGTGGTGACTTGTTTTACAAAAAGAATACCAACCTTCTCAAAAGTGAGTTGTGTCACCTATGTGCCTAAAGTCTTGTAACAGAAAAGATTAAGTTATAGGACAATTTTTTAAGTTGTTTCTTTTGTTATAAGTGAATTTAAAGGTGCATTCACAGAAGCCATTCTGGTTTGAATCAAAGCTTCTTTGGTTGGAAATTCCAATTTGATGGAGAAATACATATTAACACATATCAACTTTTCTGAGCACGCTTACACAAGAAACGTAATCATGTAAACAGCTAATTCCAAGTGGAATTGAAAACTTTGAATTAAATGTAATTCTGCATAAAGTGGCTGGTTTATTCTTATTTTAAAGCAAAAATTAAATATTCCTCTAACACATAAACCTTAATTCTACTCAGAGTTAATTCCAGTCATATTGTATTTCCAGTATACTTAAGTGCGTCACTGTCGCCATCATGTAAATAAACATGCTTCCATGTAAACCTTTTTTGGAATTAAACATAGCCAAAACATACATGTACACAAGGTGGTAGTTGGCTCTCACCAGTCAAAGTAGCCTGAAGTTAGGTGGGAAAAAGTTTGCAATAAAAGTTCTGATAGAAATGCAATCAGCCCAAGACTGCTCTCTGATGTGCTGGAAACATAACTTTTCCAGCATTAGTCAGTAGATGAGTGAGTTTTCTACTCCATCATAGAGAGCTGCTTCTGGCCAGGACAGGAACACTTTATTTTAAAGGTCTGGTTTGTTGAGCATATGCAATGTGAAGCCTAGAAAAAATGTTTTAACGCCATTAACCAAGTTCTCAGTCGGACCAAGTCTTGCACACTATTGTTGTTTAAATGCGTCCTTGAAATGCAGAATGCACAAGTTGCGAAGCCAAACTAATCTGGACCAGATGGATGGATGAAATATGGAAATGTAAACCATGGAGTTGACAGCCAACAATCCCATTTTTATGCCATAGATGTGAAATATTTCCATTTTGTCAAAGCCAGGGTGTCTCTTGGATACACAAAGGATATCCTTTGTTGTTTGAGCTGAGACATATCACTTTGAGTTCAGTATTCCAGGAGCAAAGGCTGCCCTGTCAGTAAAACAGTGGATCAGGCTGAAGTGAAATTATGGGGGAAAGCTTTTGACCTGGATCCTTGAATAAATTCTCAATTGAAACTACTTTTCTTTCATGCTTAATTTTACATCAGCATCTGTAGCTGCAGTTCTGTGAAAACTCTCTGTGATACCAGTCACTTTAGTTGAGTCTGTTTCTTAATTTCAGTCACAACTGCTATTTCATTATTCTGCCCTTTTAAAAAAGTCTCCCTTTGTGGAATACTGAACATAGATGGCCAAACTGCACCAAAACTGCCATTTTTGAGACAATGTCTGAACAATCTGAACCTCTTTTTCTCTTTCATTCTCTTTAGGTGAGCCTGAATAATTTTTCATTGGCACTAAGCACCTATTTTTAAACAGCAGCCAAAAAATGCGCACAAGACCTAAAGGGTCAATAGAGCAGGGCAGTGAAAATTCAATCTATTGGCTAAACTCTGTATGAACTATCATAGAGTTTATATTTAGGCAAGATCAAATTTTAGCTCTACGAGATGGACATAAAAGGCCACAATCTTCATCTAATATAACTGGCCACATATTACCAAATAGTACTCTTAAATAAACCTCTCAATTTCTATCAAACAACACAATTATGCTAATGTGTAAAAATGTTAAAAATGAAAATATAAGTAAGTCTTAAAACCAGTGTATCACCGTGGTTTTAGACTTTAATGTGAATATTGAATGAAGGCTTTGTTCAAATACATATAATAAAGCTTAGATGATGGACTGTATGAAGCTCTGTGATAAAAAAAAAATGGCCTTTTGTCAGAGTCGAATTAATGGATACATTTATTTCTGAGCTTTAACCCCAATCATCTTCGCACAATTCGTCAAAGTGCTCTTTTAGACTCGTTCCGTATTCTTTAAGCATTTAAACTTATTATTTAAACTTATTTAAACTTACTTTAAACGAGTAATAACATTGTTTTGTTTGTGTAAATTGTTAAAATGCTATTGAATTAGACAAAATTGTGTTTCTTTCTGTTCTGCCAAAAGCAAAAGCGACATTGGCAGCAATGCAAACTTATTGAACATGATTCGGCTTGTGAATAAAATCCCTCAAGTACAGAGTTGGTGAGCGACTCAAAGACTTAAAGAGCACAGCAGAGGAAAGATTAAGCAAAGAAAGATTAGCCAAACACCACCCAACAGCCTTCATTTAATTTCACTACAGAATACTGTAGTTTTCGATACAGCAGGTTTAAGCAGGTAGTGGTGATACTGTACAAAGGATATACATGTTCAGGTTTTTTTTCTTTGTATCTATTTAATCACCTGATCTATTTAGGCTAATACATTTGGAGCACCCGCAGGGAGGGTTTATGGTAAGTAGAGCTTGGCAAACAAGAATGTTTGCTGAGGCTGAAAGACATTGAGGAGCACATGCTGTACCTTTCTTTCAGATTGTCAAATGTATCCATGAAAATAATGAGAATGCAGTAATAAAATCTGATTGTTAATACGGGGAGATTGACTGATTAATGTAAATTAAAGCAGTTAAAATAGGATGTTAAAAAAGATAGTGGGCGTATATATATATTTCTCATTCTACCTTGAAATACCACATCACAATAACTGATGCAACATTAGGCTACAGGGGAAGGCTGGGCTGAAGACACATATCCATATGCTACAAATATCTTCATTACTACTTTAAACATTTTAAAATTCATTTGTAGTTACTCTATATATTCACACCTCGTGCAAAAAAAAAAAAAAAAAAAAAAAATGAATGAAGATGAACATCCATCCAATATCTCTACCATTTATGCTTGCTTCAGTGATGCTAATGTCAGCTAGCTCAAAATGTCACTGCTAGCATGCTAGTTGACAGATTTGCTATTTTTGCCATCTTTGGGGCTAATGCGTACAAGGAAGGCTACCCTCCTGCTTTAAGATATCTGACTTAAATTAAATGGATCAAAACATTTTGAAGTTCTGCACAATTACTTTTTAATTTGAGTAAGGAGTGTTGGAACAGGAATACAACACAGATCTGCAGGCCCTATACGATTGAAATTGGAGACCACTGGCGTATGAATGAAAAATACTTTTTTTTAAACCCAGAGGGAAATTCAAATTCTGTACTCATTTGGTTCAGCTGGTTGTGGTTTTTTAGACACTGGAACAAAGCAGGATGTTTTCCACATCACCGGAATTCTTTTCTGACTCAGACTAGTTGTCTTGAGCAGGTCTTGAGAACTCTGGGATTGACAACATCTGGACCTGCAGTCTTGTTCTGGTTCAGTTTCATCAGTTTTTTTCATAACTTGGTTACAGGAGACAGAGTGGAGGCAGAGGGGGTTGCAGGAGGTCCTGATGTGGAGAGAGATGAAGTTGTGTTTAAGTCTTTGACTGAAGTGCAGCATGACAGAGTGAAGGTGTTACATGAAAATTGTAGGCTCATGGGGCTAGCATGTAGGCTCATTTCAGATAGCAGTTCAATGTGTTTTGTGCAGATCTTCTCTTTAACAATAACATATCCAGGATGACACCAATGCTGGTTAACCAGTACTGCAACTCCACCTCCCTTTCATTTTCCACTGAGTTGTTTATTGAGGTCTGCCCAGACCATTTTGAATCCGTGTATAGACACATTACAGCACAACTGACAAGCTCCTCTTCTCTTTTTTTTCAACTCCATTGGGAGTAGAGGTGTTATTTCACAGATAATCTTAAATTTAGAGAGCATTATCAGTTAATCTCAGTGGTAAGTAACTTCCGTTGCCATGGAGACTAACCATAACAAGTTTTCAAGTAGCAGAAGAAATATGCAGAAAATCTCCCGTGGAGCACAGCTTCTTACTAGTGTGAAAAGTCTTCTTGGACAACTCAAACTGACAGCTCATGTCTTCCATAATGTATCATGTATGTATAAACTTGTTCTTGTGGTTGGCTGAAGGAATTATCTGCCAATAAGGGACAGTGTCCAGGTTACCTCTAAAGACATCAGCACTGCTCCAACTCCTTTTGGTTTAGGTGATTATGAGTTGAGTTTCGGGTCACCAATAATTTTAATTTGGGTTTCTTAGATTTGGTTTTGTCTTTAGGTTAAGACATGAATAATTGTGTGGCTGGATTTTGATGAGCTCCCATCTGGTTTCTTTTGGCAGGTACTCCCTTCTGCCTTGCTTTTGGTTCTATCAAAATTATTTTTAAACTGGAAAATAGCAGTGGTATATACCATATAAAAAGCTGAAGGACTAACATTGTATAAAATTTCATGTTATTTTGCTGAATATTGCTTAAATATATGTCTAAAGAGCAAAGTAACCTAAAACATTTTCATGATGGGTGGAAATTGTTGCTCTGTTCCAATATGTTTACTCAAGTATTACATAGAATATTTACTTTATGTGGTAGAAGATGTAATTTTCTGAATATAGCATTTTTCACTGATAAAAATGCTGATCCAAGTTAAACAAGCAGCAAAACGCCTGGCTCTTTTTGTGGCTGCTTCTGTTCCACTCTCCCTCTCAGACAGACTCATGATGAACTCTCATACTGAATTGATTACAGCAGCTGTTTGATTCCTGGCCATCCATCTGCTCCGCCCTCTAAATTTGTAACCCCTCCAAGAAACAGTGGCTGGTTATTCGCACATACCCGTTGCCTTCTGTGCCACTTCCATCAACAGCCTTATTCCTTTCCCCCAAGCACAGGAAATCAAATTCAAACACTTTCCCGAGCTTTGCCCCTGTTGATTTTAAATGCAAGACAAACCATGTTCTCTTTTGGAGAATAATTCTCACTAAATTATCACTTGTAATGTCATTGCAAGTGTAGTGTTAATGCTGACAACACTTTTTTGAAATTTAAAATATTTGCTCGTTTGGTTATTTGAAAGATTTTGGAACTCATAATGTTGGTTGTTTGTTCAGTGTGTTTGGTAGAGGCTCTCTGAGGATAAAAAGGAGAAGCAGAGGTTTTGCATTTCAAGCAGTTTAAACCCTAGTTTAGTATCCACCTTTTTGTGTATCTTTGTGTTATCAGATTTTTGTTTAAAAAAACATAAAACTTATTATTCTTTGTTTTTTTGTTTGTTTTTTTAAAAGTATGCAGGTAATTATCATGGTCTTTATGTACTTTAAGTGATCTTTCAGCAGCAGGTAAAATGTGACCCCCAGTAAGCCTCTTGCCAGATAATTTCATTATAAAAGTCTGAATCTCTGGTTTTGTGAAATGTCTGGAGGCTGGAAGATTTTCTTTTTTTTTTTTAAATCATATATGCATAGGTCACACTGTAGTTATCTGAAATCATGGTATTATATCCAAGAGACTGTAAGAGCTGCTGCTACAAGTACTTATCTTCTTTAAGAGGTTTGTTTGTCTCTTAAAAAGAATTAATGCATGTTTTTGTGCATTATGTGCCAGATGGTCATGTTAGCTGTAGCCGCTGTTTTTCCTGACATTAGGTGAGAACATCCCACGCTGCATAACTCAAGTGCTACTCTAAACACGTACATCTAACCATAAAGAGGAATCAGGTTTGTCAGTCAGTAAAACAATCAGTGTACTTGTTAATATTTTGTGGCCAGTGCAATGGAAATATCACACCTGCAAGAATGCCAGATTTGCCAGAAAGCACAAGTAACAGGACAATAGAGGTGACAAGCTTTGGAATTACAGTCTCAGAGATGGTACATTCATGGGCTCACTCATACTGAGATATGTGTAACTTTGAAAAGTAAAATAGATATTGTATTTTATAAAATACAATTGTATCAACTGATACACATGCAGTTTTCCTGCCAAGGCTGATTTGGAATCACTTGGTGGAGAGACATAAAGTTGGAGCTGAAAAAGGGACGGTGGTGTTTATCAGCTATCTTTTTAAGCTACATGCTTCTATTATAAATAAAATCTGATGAGATTTATTAGAGTTTGATGGTTTGGTAGATGCGCAAATTTCACCCCTTATCAAAAGTGTGATCAGAAAATTGGTGCTACAGGCATGTCTGAACAGGAAAGCATAAAGCTACCTCCATCAGCTAGTTGCAATGTTATGGTGCTCATAGGAAAATGCTAATTAAATAAGAGGAGCATGCAGAAAAGGTGATTTGTCTACAAGATGATGCTTCATGTTAGGATTGTTTTTTTATTAGGGAGAAGGTTACCAGAACGTGTCCACAAGGAGATCACTGTACTCCTTGCATAATGTATTCTTGCATATTTCTCTCTGTTTATGGTAAAGATTTATGTTAAAAAGTTCAACTTAAGGGAAGTTTCATTGGCAAATTATGGATTTTCTAACTTTTGTTTTGTTATTTAAGGGGGCAGTTTATATATTTGAATAAAGAATAAACAAGATATAGGTGCTACCGGTTTTTTCAGGCATCTTCTCAATCTAAAAAGTGTGGATCGTCGGTTTCCAGTTACCAATGAACATATGGAGAAAAATTAATCCATCTGTTAGAAAAGATTAAAAATCCGTCTGGAAACTTAACGTATGCAGTCTCATTGTGTTTCCTCTCACCTTCCTTTGTGCCTCCACCTTAACCTAAAACCCTTTCAAGGAAAGTCCTCATTCCTGAGAAATGTAACAATAACGCTACATAGATGTTGCAGTTGGTGCATAAAATGTGTTGCATAGTATTAATGAGGGATCAAAGTATAAAATTCTTATTTATTTTGGCCAATTCATTTTAAAATCCTTTTGAAAGATAGTCTTTTGAGTTGTGTGAAAACATTGTTCTGTTTTTATCCTGTTGTCTTACTAAATTAAATTTTGTCTGGAAATTTTCTGTCACTTAAAATGTATTAAACTCACACCTTTGTACCAAAAACCATTTAAAAATGCTAAATATAGCATATCGTCGGCACTAAGATAAAGTCAGATGTTGCAGTGGGCATAGCTGCAGTTCAAGTCAAGGACATACATCATGTTAAAAATAATTGTATTTCAGTTCTACAAAAAGGTGTTAAATTACCTATTAAACTGCAATGACTTCCAATAGCTTCTTAAATCAAATTTGGGAAACTTAATTCTTTACCCAAATTTACCCCCATTGTTGCATCTGCACCAACTACCTAAATTCAAGTAAAAAGGCTTCTGATTCTTACTGACTAATAAGCTCCTTTGAGTAATTGTGTCTGGTGCTGCCATCCTCATTCACAACACAGTGTGAGTTCAGACTCTCCTTTGTGTTTCTAAAATAAGAAACTGCCGAATGTGACACCTGCAACACACTAGCATATCAAGGTCCCACAGAAATAAAATTATGTCATTAAAAGCATTTGGAACAGATTGAAGTCTCACTAATTATGCTTACATTTGCTCTTTAACCATCTCCTGTCATATACAAGACAGAATTAGATACTGCTTGTTCAAAGGATTGACGTGACTTTTGTAAGATATTAGCACGATACTTGTAAAACTAATAGACAAAGTGGGTTGGAGATTATCTTTTGCTGATACATAGCTGACAATTGAGGCAAATTGTTAATTATTTGAAATTGTAGGTATGTGTTGGTTAAAAGATACCGCACACATAGCAAAATGTTTGGATCAGTAATGATAATTCTGCATCTTTGTGTTATTTCAGCAAATGCTGATACAGCCCTAAGCCAACTGTCTGTATTACCAGTATATTTATGTTTACACCAATATGGCTTAACTATGTGAATTTAGGAAAAAATCAGAGGTCAGAGTTAGAATTAATGTTGATAAGCTGTAGTCATTTAACCAAAACTAAACAGTTCCATGATCATCTTCTTCTCACTGGTCAAAATAACTTATCACAAAAATGTCCTCACACATTTTAAGCATTATTATGAAACTACTACATATTGAGCAAGTGGACAAACATTTGGTTTGGAACCCTTTGGTTTGTCATGAATTATGATTGATTTGCACTTATTTTGCCTTACATTTGACATATTTGGGAACCTCACTGCATACTATCCAGATCCCAGATACTCTTTTTACTCATGTAATCAGGTGTTCCAGTCATGCTTCCTTACCCTTGCAAGTTCTTGGCATGGAGTTTGTTTACTGAAAGATTTCTACTAGAATTGAGCTTTGCAACTTGTCCACATGCCATCTGCTCCACTGACTGCCAGGTTAGAGTGTGAGCTTGGCTTATTAAAAAAAAACTGATCTAACTGCTCCAATAGCAAAACATGTCAACTCAAAGAGAAAAATAGTGGTTTCAATATCATTTGACTAATAGCATAAAGGGAGGAGGGGATATGAGGGGATTCATGCCATGGTGTTACTTGGAGAGCCAATGGAAGGAGCTGTCTGGATGTCTGAACCTAAGCCAGTGGTTAATCTAGTTACCACACTATGCAACAATATAACATGTGATAAAGTGGATGTGGGAAGAAGTGTCACTTAAAGCAAAGTCTTTGTCATCAAGCAGTGGTAACACTCAGCCATAGTCTGGTCTTATGCACATTTTTTCGAGCCAAAACTCCTTGGAGAGAGAAAATTGGGGGTGTAGCTATGACTAAGCAGCATAATAGTAAAACCACCTCACACTACCCATTCTAAACTCAATTACCACACATCTGCACGCCTGCCACCAGCCTTAGGAATCCCAGGAAGAGCTGGGGCAGAGGGCCAAAGAAAAAAAAGAAGTTTTATCTTTGACTGTTCAAGTAGCAGAACACCTAAGGGTTTGAGTCTGAGCGTAGGGACTGAGACTGCAAATGAGGTCTGTCACATCAGCGTTTGCAGTTTTTCATAGCTCTCTAATGTCCCAAATCCAGGGAGAAGAGAGAAGATGCAAGCTTGATTTGAAAGGGAGATCCAGCGCAGGGATAAAAACATGAACCCAGCAGGGCATTGTAGACTCATAATATTCTCTCATCATGCAAGATGGAGAACCAGAAGTAGAGTATTGCAAAAAATAGAAATATTTCTATTTTACTGAAATAACTATATATCCAGACTGCAGAAAGAGTATACAGGCATCAGTGGTACCCACTGAACCACATCTGACACACAAATGAAGATGCTAGGTTGCTACTCTAATTTAAAGCCCTGATGCTAACAAAGACTCCCTCCATAAAACCTGTTTTATTCTGTTGTAACAGGAAGGCATGCTGTTCCTTTATAATCCTTCTTATGAACCTGATTAAAAACCGACTAATTAAGTTTCCTTTTTGGGTGGTACCTTTTATATGGCAATATTCCTTCATTAATAGAGTCAACAAGTGTTTGGCCACTATGGGAGTGTCTTCTCTCCCATGAAAGTTGAAACATTGTGAAGCCAACAACAGTGTTGTTTAATTACCTTCTCTCTTTCTGCCTCATTGATTTACATTGTGAGCCCTTTAATTATGCAATTCATCACCTTTTAAACATGAAAAATGGTGTAAATGCACGCTAATTAAACCATGTCAAAGGGTTTTCAGGAGGGGCACAGTAAATCACGCAAATGGTGGATTATGTGTTTGTATGTTGCATCTTTTTTTCTCCTCTCTCGTAGAAATCTGTGCGCTTCTGTTTTTTTCTGGGTTGAAAAGAGGAGAAGCTAAAGAAGCAAATTCATTCTAATTTGACAGAGAAGGAAGATTGATGGCTTAAACAAAACGTTCTGTATTCACACCCCCATTTTTAGCTGTATCAGTGTGTGTGTATGTTCTATATTGGTGTTAATAATTATGAGAATAAGCTTTTTTTTCTTTTATATTATATGCAACTATTGTTTTATGAACTTTAACTTCCCTGACAAAACATATGGTTTGCATTCCTAATCAATGAAAGCTTCCCTCATATTTTCTGCCCCTGTGATTAGAAAATGAAATAATATTTCCGATCAGTTTTCTACCATGGCTTTCAGACCGTAATTAGCTTCTTAAAATAACTTATTCGCAGTAATTTAAAAAGGATCAGCTGATGCAAATCTCAAAGAACTTTTTAAATCATCCAACTCCTCAAACCTTGTCCCAATAATCAGCAGCCCCAAGGACTCCTACACAAATCTGTCCAACACTCTGAAAGTGTAGCTAAAGCAGATGGCTTTAAAACGACAGGAAAGGATTCTTTTCAGAGAACAATCTAATTAAAAAATGGAAAGAAACTGAAACACAGGAAAATTGCTTGTAATATTTGTAAGGAAGCAAATCAAATTCCCAGTTCAGTGGCAAAAAACTTCTGGATTTTCTGTTCTGCCATGTTATGAGACTAAAAATAGGAAAATAGTTCCAGCATACTCACCGCGAATTTTTAAATTTTCAGTTCAAACCCTGGGGATTAGGCTGATTGGGGACTCTAAATTGCCCTTAGGAATGAGTGTGAGTGTGCGTGGTTGTTTGTCTGTGTATGTGTGGCCCTGTGATGGGTTGGCGACTTGTCCAGGGTGTACCCCGCCTCTCGCCCTGTGTAGCTGGGATTGGCTCCAGCCCCCCCGCGACCCCGTT
>JBAMHX010000024.1:5690932-5714739 GCA_037177515.1 Pseudomugil tenellus
GTAGCTGGGATTGGCTCCAGCCCCCCCGCGACCCCGTTCGGGAATAAGCGGTAGAAAATGGATGGATGGATGGAGTTCAAACCCTGTCTTATTTTAGACAAGATGTCAGGTATATTGGTGACGGTTACAGTGTGCTTTGCTGCAGTTAACAGGAAAAAGGATTAGAAAATTATTAAAAATAAATTCTTGGTTTTATCATCCTGTTAATTTATGTTGCAGCCAAAGGGACAGAAACAATTGAATTAAATAAAAAAAAAATAGTTCCTTCAATCTTAAAGACAATTTTAAACTAAACAGCAACACATCAGCAAAAAAAAAAAGATAAAAGGGACACAAATTCCACAACAAATTAACACACCATGAAAACCAAAACACCACTATAGGTGGTGCAATAGAGGTGCAAGCTAACAACTTTGCTATATGATTCACCCATTTCCCCAAGGTAGACATAATGATCAATGGAAGATTTTAAATGAACCATCCATGCAATGAATCCCAAAATATAACATCAATAAACGTGTTTAATGAGACTAAATGTAAAATACAGAAACAACAATTACAATAGATAGCTTAGAACAGAATGAAATATCTTGATATGTACAGACAACATTTTCAAAACATTTATATACTGTAGGGATAATATTAAAATTATATGGCTAATAATATTTAATCATACAACTTTAATTGAGCATGTGTGTACATTAGATCCATGATTCATTGCATAGCTTCTGCAAAAAGAGTGATTTTAATTAAACTTTATATGCCGCTTTACCCTGCATTTCTTCATTCTCTTAAGAGTTCCACCGTCATCCAAACACTACCCATAATCCACATGGCCTGATTTTTGCACCAGGAAACACGTCCTTTGATAATACTGGACAAATCTACAGCTGTTGGCGCTCACAGGAGCAGGAAATGTGCATTAATCCATGGTTGAAAATAGTTCCCATGAAATGCACTATTAATGCAGTTGTGTTTGCTCAAAGCTACAACTGAGAGTCTCTGAACATTTTCAAAAACCCAATTAAATAGGACCCCTTTTTTTAAATTTGTTCTCATTGTTCATTAGGGGAAATAGGCTTGGGGGTCCAGAGCTTCAATTTGCATATGCACAAAAAAAGGAAGCAAAAAGAACACAAAATGTGGAAGCTCTAATGAATTGCTTTCTGTAATAACTATACCTCAAACCATAAGTAACATGGTTTAGCCACTGGGATGTGGATGATGAAAGGATGAGAAGGTGAACATAACTACCTTGTTCCAAATAATGGTCCTCTCGTGTTCATGACACGGCAAGCAACTGTTGCCACAGCAGCAGAGAGAAATGAAATGGTTGCAGAAGCAGCACAACAAAGCTCATAACAACAGCTTAATTCAGTTTGTTGAGGCTTCGGTGGATGAGACTGAGGCTCACAGGGAAGATTTGTACCTGATTCAGTCTGTAAAAGTGCGAAGCGGAAGGTCGGCAGTTCAACTGTGAGCATGTCTCTGAATGAAATGGCCATCTTTATATTCGCACTTATATGTGATGGGATATGGGATTCATAATGTCACTGGCATCACTGAATATACTGTTTAATGTAGATGAAAGGTCTGAGCTCAGGGATGTACCACTGTGTTAAGAATGTCGATCAAGTTGCAGAGGGATTCAACAAGGACACATATATAGACGCTCACACCGTTTAGTGCTTCCATGAAACTACAGTATTATTCCAAAGAAGCGAGTTGTGCTTCAGCATAACCTTGCCTGTGTAGAATAATTCCAATAAATTCCTGCATTGTTGCATTGTCAGGCTTGTTTCCAAATGCAAGTCATCAGGGAATTACTTTGAGTAACTGGTGAAATATTTGGTCCTGGCAGAGAACTGGGGGCTTTTTAAATGTCACCTTCTCAATATTCAGAGGATGCTGAGGCTTTTTAAATGGCACTGCATTAATGATTTGAGATTAAATGTTCAGTATCAAATAGAGGTTGCTCCAATTACAGTTTATTCGGTTGCACCGAGGTGAAGCATTCACTCTACCGCCAGGACAACTTATAAGACGCACACGGAGGTGGCGCATGTTGGCAGCTGTGAAAGTCTCCCAAGATGATATGTGCCATTTGCAGTGAACCCCTCAAAAGAACAAAGACTTCTTTTGTGTCTTTACACTCTTGATCCAACATCAGTGACCAAATTGAAATCCTCTCCTCTGTAGTGACCTGCAAATATCTGGGGACATGAGATAGGAGCGCTCACTGCCTCGAACAATGCCACGGCATTAGGCTCTGATTCATGCTGAAAACGGATTAATTTCTCCACAAATTAACTGCTAATTCTTCTCTTATCTTTGCCCCAGACTCTCATTGAGTGAGTTGCCTTTCTCTCCTCTCTTCTCTACTTCTCTTTTGCTCGTGACTGTTACTTTGTTGGGCTTGGGTTGGAGCTGCAGCTGCCATTGTGCTTTGATAGCCTTTCCTATGATTTTGCTCCACAGAGATCTGACACATGTCCAATGTGCCCTCATTTCCTCTTCGGAAAAACTTCTGCAAGCCAATTTGCACCCTCAGCTGCTCAAACATTTAACGACGGTGAGCATTTCATTTAGATAAGTGAAGTTTATAGCTGGTATACACCAGCAGCCAGTACAACAGATGTAAATACAGTCCACACACAACTACTTTGTGAGAAATGTGAGAGAGTGACCTTTGTTTTGTTATGGCCACATCAGTCTTTCATGTTAGACACTGATTATGTACGATGGCATTTCTTGTGTTGATTTATTTTTATATGTATATCATACCAAAGGACAAAAACGGAAAAAAGCATTGCCCTGCTAACAGAATGAAGTAGCAGCACATTCAGGAGTTCCCAAGTTTGGTCCTAGAGATCTACAATCCTGCAGCTTTCAGCTTCAACCTATGTCCAACACACCTTAATAAATGGATGAGTTGTTACCAGAATTGATGACATGCAAATGAGGAAATACAAACATTTAATTCAGGTGTGTTGGAGAAGGGATGCGTCTAAAAGCTGCAGGATGGTAGATCTTGATGACCGGATCTGGGCATTCCTGAATGTGCTGCTACTTCATTCTATTAGCAGGGCAATGCTTGGTTTCCCTGAGCACACGCTTCTTTGCACGCTTCTTTGTAGGCGAAGGTGACATGTTTGATTTTGGACCTTTGGACCACAAAAAGCTAATGCTAAAGCTGCCTCTGTGAGAAGGGAAGCCAGAGAGTAGCTCAGCTAGATAATCGTTCCACCATCAGATTAACAGTAGCTAGTTCGTAGACAATGACGAGCCACTAAGTCTGCCATTTAGCTACCTTTTGAAAGGACACCAAGAAAGGACACAAGTTCATTCAAAGACACCTCATCATTTATTCATGAAAAGTGAGAAGGAAATTCAAAGGTTCATGTGTTATCTACCTTCTGCTCGTCGTTTGACATTAATGAGGCAACAGGCATGTGCACACAAATCTATGTATGCATGGGGGTTTGCCTATGCCTATGTGCTCATGCACAGCCACATGCAATCCACTCACACGCAGTGAGCTAAACTGAGAATAAATGGGCTCATTATGTTGTGCACAATTCCAAGTTTTCAGGTACAGCCATCAAAATTTGTAAGAAAAAAAAGAAATCACCCTGTCTCACACGATAAGTCCACTGGGACTTTACAGAATCTATAAATACCGTGACATGACTCGGATGAAATCTCCTTTGAAGTCAAGTGACTCACACCAAGATTGACAGTGGCATTTAACTTCACTTGACAGCTTCTCACCCTTTCATACCTTTATTAATAAGCCAAACTTATTATTCTCTCAAACTCCCTTAATGTTGAGATAATGTGTCACATCAAGTTTTTTTAGGGGTCATTTTTCATAATCATTGCAATAACCCTCCTTGAGAGGGGTGGCAGGGTCCACCGAGAGCGAGAGTTGGCGAGGAAGAAGTCAGGGACAGCTGTATAACTCTATAAATGAGTATGCTAATGCTGACTGACATTTCCTTCAACAGCAATGAGGAAGAAAATGCTTGCTCTGTATTATCCTAAACGTCTGTTTAAAATAGAACAGCATATCCATTTGGGGTAAAGAAATGGTGGAAGTGTAAACTTTTAAGGAAAAAGTGTTCTTATGGATTATATAGTCATTGCGAATAAGATCGGTTTACATATAATGTGTCTTTATGTCTTGCATCTGTGTGAGTTAGGTTCTCAGTAAAAACGTACCGTAGATAGAGAACCTATTAATACCTGCATGATTAAACTGGTTAAAAATATTTTTATTGAACAGTTTTTCTCAATGTATATTACTTAGGTCGGTCACACAGAGTTGTCTAAAAGGATATGCATTTAAATTGATAAAGTGTTTATTACTGTAGTATATTCATGTGTTAAGCTTTTATTACAATGGACAGAGATTCTTCTAAATATGCACATTAATATCAGAATTAAATTATCTTTAAGTCAAATCAAAACCTACATTTTTTGGTTAAAAAAAGAAAGGGAAAAAAGTCATCACCTGGATCTAACTAAATAAATGAGTATGGGCTTCCTCTTGGATAATTACTGCGTGGGTGATTATCTGTCACCTGGCAAGAAGTTATTCAGCCCCAACTGATGCAATGAGTAGCTTCCTGAATGTTGGTCTCTTTAAGAAGGCTCAAATCACTAGCATGCATCAAGTAGGGAAACTATCTAGAGATATTAGAAACTACTAAAACTTCTTTAAGAAATATGCGGTGCATTAATAAAAGCTGGAAGCAAAGAAAGGAATCATCCGTTTCAAATCTGGTAAAAAAATATTCAGAATGAGTAAGAAAACACACAAGAAAACACAAAGAAAAAACACCAGTGGATACATTTAATCAGGAAAGGAAGAACATTTCCACACACACAATGTCACTTCAGTGTGCTAGGGATCATAAAGATGGAGTCTGGAGCAATGGAAGATCATGTGATCTGATAAGTGCAAGTTTATTCTGTTCCAGGGCATCACAGAAAAAAAGCAGATAAAGTGATACAGCCATCATGCCTGTCGGGGGGGGGGGGGGGGTGGGGGGGGGGGTAGGCCATGGTCTGGGGTTCCCGGTCAGGCCTGGGTACAGCAACACTGTGTCCAAAGAATGAGGTCAGCTGACTTGCTAAACAAATTGAATGAGCAGGTTATTCCATCAACACATTTTTTTCTCCCCTGATGACAGAGATGTATTCTGGGAAGACAATTCATCAACACTGACCGGGTTCAGATTGTTAGAGTGGTTCAGGAAGCATTAGACATCATTTTCACACATGGATTGACCACCACAGAGTCCAGAACTGGATCCCAGGACAATGATCGGACTTTTCCATCATCGATACAAAAAAGTGGTGAAAACTGAATGCAACACTGGATGGAAATAAACCTTCTCACATTGCAGAGGTTTATCAAAGCAATGATTTCTGCTACAATCAATAAAATATCAATAAATATCACTGTGTGTCCATTTATCTTTTGGTGGTGACTTTCTTAGGGGCCACGCAGTGTATTTCAACATTATTGGGCATTTTTTATTTATTTAAAGGTTCTATTTATTCCAAGAG
Organism: Pseudomugil tenellus; assembly: GCA_037177515.1. Classification (NCBI taxonomy): domain Eukaryota; kingdom Metazoa; phylum Chordata; class Actinopteri; order Atheriniformes; family Pseudomugilidae; genus Pseudomugil; species Pseudomugil tenellus. Next base: position 5,696,507 of record JBAMHX010000024.1, read on the forward strand.
CTAAAAAGACCAAAGTCGATGCATGCAGCTTAGTTTAATTCAGAGATTGAGGCAATATTCACTCAAAAAGAAACACTGCTGAGCATCCAAGCTTCTATAACACATACTGCTCTTACACTTAAAGATGAATAGAATTGCTTGAATACAATTTCCTGAGCATCTCATTGAGTTACTTGCTAAAAACACAAATAAACATCACAAGTGTCTTTAAATATGTTGCATTAACTAACTATGGAGATGTGTTACGCTCATAGATGGTTGGCCTTCCTTCTATTGAAATTTCACAAGTGTAGTTAAATTGAAATGTTTAGGTTGTTTTCTGCATGAAAGAAACTTAAAAGTGTTTAAAAAAGACTTTTAGTTACTGTTCTGATTTGGTATTAGCATGCATTTGTGGTGATCGAAATACAAGTGCACAGTGCTAAACACAGGTATTAACACATTAATTGGATATTACAGGCCATTTTGGTGCTGGTATTTGTTTAGTCTATAAGGAGAACACATCCCCAAAATACTATAATATGTCTTTTGTAAGCACTTCCCATAACAAGGATACTTACATGTAACTAACTTATAGGACCTGAAAGAGGTAAAAGAGTAGCAAGTTTATTTGAAAATATACATCAATTTGTATGAATATGCAGAATAAATTACTTTCATGGCTGTTTATGCTCAGAGTTAACAAAAAATAATAATTTTTTTTTTTTTTTTTTTTTTTTGCATGTTTAAATATCTGTCAGAGTTTGCGGTCAGATGCATAGTCAAATCCAGTAAACGAAGGAATTGTGGTAAGGTTCATGTATGGCCAGCAAAAAGAACAAAGAAAAACACAGAAGCTGTCACCTACTGTGCTGTTTCTTTTGATGTGTCTTTTTGAGAATGCCTGTTGCCATGACATGGTCTCCTCCAATGTCACCTTGTTTGCAAATGTATATTGTTAGTAAAAACTGATGTAAGAATGTGAGAGTTCATTCTGAACCCTTTAATGCCATCTGGTGGAAATCCCTAACTGCCGACACTAAGAATGCATTTAAACATGTTTGAGACCTATTTATGTTCATAAAAGGAGCATAAAAGAGTCTTCAAGTTACTAACAACTAAATGTGTGAACATCTAAGTTGTTGGAACTCTTGTCACTGGAAAAGGCTCCTTATCACTGACTCCTTATAAACACAAAATAATCTTTCTAAATGTAACTTACTATGATAGTTTTGATAATGCAGCTGCATGTTCAATAATTATCACTCACAGAGTTAAGCCTGAAGATGGATGCCAGAGTGAAGATCAGTTAGGTCCGCCTACTTTGATCCATTTTCAAGTGGATTAGCTATTTGTCATTTGATGCAGAAAAAAGAGCAATACCAACAGAAATTGTGGGGGGTAGTGTTGAGTAGTGTAGCTCACACAAATGAGTGACAGGAAAAAAAGGGAAGATGTTTTTGTACTTCTGCTGTTTTTGGGGGACAATTATCTGAGGCTGTGTCTCAATTCAGGGTCTGCATACTTTGAAGTGTCCATACTACGTATGCTACGAAGTATTCTACGTAGTCTTTGGGCACCAAAGTGTACGAGCATCACAAATGTGCTCCAGATCTCCGTTACCTAGCAACTTCGGATGTTGTTTGTCCAATTTATGATCCCAATAGTTCACAAAAACTCAAAGATATATAAAAAAATTTACATAAAATTGCTTTGGTACTTTTAATTTGAATTTTTTTTATTTCTATTTGTGTCTAAGCTCCAACTTAAATAATCCTGGTCAGATGCATGTAATAAAATTCATTTGTGGTCCCAGCTTCTCTGTTGGAACAAATATGTGCTTATAAGCATAAAAGAATGTCCTCTTCAGCACTCAACTGCTGCTAATTCTTTTCTATCTGGTGCACAATGACTTCTGGGTGCTTGAAGACCGTGAAAGATACATAGCGTGAACCCTTCATTTTAAGCCAATTCGGCTCCAAATAAAGTGCGCATTTGAAGTGCGGAACTGAAGCACCCAGTATGACGTATGTGGCCAAGGAATCCGATCTTCAAAGTGTGCACACGCTGAATTGAGACCTAGCCAGAGACTTTATAGCAGTCGTTTACGGCTACAAATCAGAGTTTAACACATGGAATTGAACTCTAGACTAAACACTGCCCACTGAATGAACTGACACAACAACTATGGTAGCATTAACAAAGTATGAGATCGGCAAGGTGACAAGATTAATTACAGATGTCCCCATTTACATACGTATGGGAGCATTAATGGGACTTTACACTATGAAAGGTGTAAAACACATGTACTACTCAAATACCAAATTAAAAAATTTGAAAACAAAATTACATTTTTAAAACCCATTAAAAAACAGGTATATTCATAAAGCATTTTTAAATTCAAAAAACAATTTTAGCATTTTAGATAAACACATCTTAAAATATTAAACTCTTGTACAGTTGCAGGGACAAATCTACAAGCAGCAAAAGCACAAATACAATATTAACACAAAGGGGGTGTTCTAAATACAAGTAGTAGCAGAGATGACCTCATATTTCATTTGTCATTCAGCTACATGCACAAGTTCAGTGGTCTCTGGGACTTTTCCACAAAACATTCTGTGCAGTTCTTGTCTTTAAAGAACTACCTGCTGACTTCCTGTGTGGAGCTGAAAATACATCATGTGTGTTTCTTGTTTGAAATCTAAATATATTTGCACTTCTCCGCTACGCTACAGCACTAAACCGATCAGCTGTCTTTAAAGTATAGCAGGAGCTGTCCAGAATGAGCGGTGCTGAACTGTTAGGACTGCTAACAGACTGTCAAGCCAGCAGTAAATTGCCTTTCTGTCACAGACTATTTCAGTGTGCACTTTAACCATACAATATAAGCTGAAGTCACTTATAGAGCTGACTCATCACAGATAGTTATCAGCAATACCACATTTCTCTCCTTAATGCTTTGTGGTAGTTGTTTCACCCCCTTCTCTCTCTGTTTTTTTTTCTGTTTTTCTTAAGAACCCTTATTTAACCTAAAAACGTGGACATTTTAGAATCGCAAGTGCTAAATGGAGGGAAAATTGACTTCTTTTCTTGGTTCTTGCTTAGAAAAGCATCATCAGTTTGAATAAAAGTTATCTTCTGGGAGGATGATAGGTGAAACAGCTTCACAAATGAAGATAAGAGGTCTTGTTACCTTTGTTTAAAACACCATCATGGTCAAGATTGACATGCCATACAGGTACTCGTATGTTTTAAGCTCATACATATGGATTTTTGTTTCATTGTGTGTATATTTACACTGAATAAACACGGAATCATTAACATAAAGTTGCATGAAATAACCTTTAATAAATGTTTCACTAAGAAAAATGTCATCTTTTCTATGAAATGCCTTTTGTTTAGAACATGTGTAAAATAAGCAAAGCTGTTTTGTCCTTACAGGAACTAAGTGAGGCATGTTTTTCCCCTTGACCCAGTGATTGGAAAGCTCCTCACATGTTATTTCAATTGGACTGCAAATTATTCATCTGGCTGGCAGAAAGTTGTGCATATTCCATATAAACCTAGATATTAATCCTGGTGTCACGCTTTTAGATTAGGGTCAGCAGAACTGATTTCCTCTTTGGAGGCTAGCAAAAGAAACAAGAAACACAGAAACCGGGAGATCAGGGCTAAAGATGAAAATACAGCTGTAATTTTTCACAACCACATAATCTGGGAAACTCACACCCATACATATATTCATACACATGAATTTATGCATAATGCAGGGATGCATGCAATCAGATCATCATTCACTACATTAAGGGCAATTATTAGCTATTTTGCTGTTCAGATCCAGATGAAAATAAATCAAATTTCAGAGAAAAGGCAACTGAGCGGCAGCATGTGCAGAGGAAACTCACCATTCCTCAGACACATTCTATCTGCTATGGGTTTAAAGAGGATTTCATCTGATTAATTTATTTCCTTGCATTTTAAGCAAATCCATTTTATTTAGGTCTTTACAAGGTGATTTTGATAGAAAAGTGGAGGTGTGGGCACCTCCATAATAGTCACTTTATAAATTTTCATATTTGAAAAGGTTGCGATTTCATTTCGCACTAAAAACAAATTGAAAGGATTGAACTTACTGAAATAATTTAAACTACAAGCTTCTTCAGCAATTATACCAAGTTTTTTATGTTGATGGACAAGGCAAGCGAGGTTTGAGAGGGATGAAATGCAATCCTGGTGTTCTTTACCTGCAGGAAGGGCTATCAATCAGTGCAGACTTTACACCTGATTAAACAAGACAAGAGGAGTTAACTCCAGGTTGTGACAGGATGCTGCCAGCGCTGGGTTCTGTTACTCCCCACCATCTTCGCTCCGGTAATGGATCAACATGTTAGTGGAGGAGAAGGTCATAACATGATTGTCGATCTTCTTTCAAAAAGCAACACACAGGAGGGAGAAAGTGATGTAAACAGCTGCTACGTCTGACAAAAACGGTATCTCGGCTGAAAAGATTTGTTGTGTGATGTGGAATTTTACCTTCACATGAACATTTGTAACTGTGGGATTTTTTTTCCTGTTGATCGTCTCTGTGTTTGTTTGTTTCTGTCATCATGAAACTGCAAACAAAATGGGAAAGGACATTAAAATGAAAATTCAGTGAATTCATTACACAGCTCCTCTCAGTAGGCCAGTTATGTTATTTTAGAGGCAGCATATGAAGAATATATTACATTTGATTTTATTAAATCCAAAGCAGAGGAGTGCTGTTTTGTTGACGTTATCCCATGGCCAATGATTAAATTAGTGTGTAAATTGGCAGCATTCAGGGTGCAGTTTCATTCCTCTGTGTAAAAGGGGGAAACTAGTGGTTCTGTGAAACTATGAAGATGATATTTGTTAAGAAATAAGACTTTACATGCATTTGTTCCAATCTGCCTTTTCTGTAGCAGGAGAAAAAGGGAGATGTCTGAAGCAGAGTGGGATGGGGGCAGCAGAGGGGTTTTAGGGGAAAGACAAATGGGAATGAGGAATGGGCCGTCGAGCTCTGCGCTCAGCTAATGGATCATGCGCCTTTCCCTGGAGTGGTCTGCTTCGCCTTTTACTGACCATGGTGCTGCTGCACCGTAATTACCTGCAGTGAGGGGATAGCTATTGAGGGGGAGAGACCAGCGAAAAAGCAGATAGAGAGGAAGTAAGTAAGGAGTGACAGAAGGGAGAACAATTTGTCCAAGTGGTCTCACCTCTAAGGGGATTTTCTGGCGAGCTCCTAAATGGCCTGATTTATCTGATGTGTATCAGCAAACCAGGAAATTATTCACACGAAAATATGTTACAAAAAATGAACGCTTTCCTAAGTGCTTCATTTTATAACAGAAGTAAAGTTTTCTGATAACATTTTCAATATTGTATATTGTTTATAATTTCAAAGTAACTCAGTTTTCTCTGTTTTGGGGTTGTGCGTGTTTCCCCCCCATATTTAAATTGAATTCAGCTTTATTTATATAACACCACTTTACAACAATGTCATCTCAGAGCATGTTACTGACATGCCGTATGCAAACATGCGATTCAGAACTCCCAATTCCTTTTAAAAAGGGCAACTTTGCAGTCATGTGTTGATAGACAATGAACATAGATGTCTGTATAATGAATGCTTCATTATTCCTGAGTCTCATGTATTCCTCAATCCATTGAGTGTCCATCATGGGTTATGGTAAGCTACTGAAAAAGAAAAAAGAAATCTATCCTACAAATAGATCTTTCCTATTGTGTGTGATATATTGTGAGATACACTGTCATAAACATCAGGTCGATGGTAGAAGTGGAGCAATGATGTTGTCTTTATTTCGAATGGTCCTGCAAACGTGTTTTTCTTTCTCCACATTAAGTCTTTTGGATAATAAATGGTTTGGTCAAATGTGTGCTTACAGCAATGGTAGTCTGCTATGAATATCAGAATATTTTGTAATAAAATATAAAACATAGACTTAAATATAATGTGAGCACTTATAGAGTTAAGATAGATTAAATATTTTGGTACTTAGTTCTTGATAATTCTCATAATAGACACATATAAAAGATTTTCTTTCATATCTCTTGCTGCTCTCCCACATTATACCTGGTATTTAAACTATCTTCCTTTTCCATACACCTTACTTTTTATACTTTGCTTCTATATCTGATGTCTGGGTTTGTATAATTATGCATGAAACTCCTTCCTAATCAGATGACTTTGGCAACCAGGAGCAACTCTCGTATAAATCTCTGTAGTACATATTAAACTGTTCTCTCTTTTTTTTTTAATCATCAATGAAGTGCAAACTATTTCTACTTTTAGTTAAATCTGCACTTGTGTTGTTTGACCTCCAAAGTATTTCTTTGTCACTTTGCTCTTTGGGTTGATTGATTCAGTCTGCACCCCACCTGCCTTGGCCAGCTTCAACCTTGCTTTCCTTTTTAGCGGTTTTGGCTGTCTGTCCCACTCTCTCCTCCACCAATTCCGCTACTAACTACTGACTCTCCAAACTGCCACACGTGTAGCTCTACTCACTGCTAACCTGCTCATGCAACCTGCCAAGACGACCACAGCCAGTCATTAAATGCTCTCTAGCCACTCTCCTTACCTGTCAGTCGCAATTTGCCTCGAGCAGCCACCAAGCTTACCTCTCCAGTGACATTCAGATTCTAATTTGCAAAATTACAATAACACCTTGTTAAAATATACTGCTGTCTGGGTTTGAAACCTGCTTTTTAGACCATTATTTCTCCATATTTCCAATCCTACACTTGTTCCTTCCTCTCCTTTGGCATGTACATGATGTAAGATTTTGCTCATACATTGCTCTGCATTTTTTCAATCAATTGTCTAATGATAGTCTTGGCTTTAGGCAGTGATATTACTTGTGAATGGTAAAACTTAACTATAGCTGCTGTTAAAAGATTGATCACGCTTACCATTAAAACAGAGGACAGTGTTTTACCTGTTTTGCTACTGTCACAAAGTGCTTACATGATTGCTATATCCCCGAATGTGGAGTGTTTCATCAAGACCGCATCACTGTCAGATATCCTTTGTGTGAGCGCGATAACAGTTTTCACAATTGGAATTTGATACTTGGTGAACCTGTTTACATGCCCAATGGACCTGCATCGAATATCAGCATTTGGGTTTCATGGTTTCCTCACTAGATGACGCTTTATGCACAAAAAAACACATTTTTGAATATATCTTTGGAACGATTTAAAATTTGATTTTCATACTGAGTATACCCGTTTAGGTCACTAGGAGGACAATCAGTATCAAATTTCACGACTATTGGATTTATGGTGTCTCCACCAGGTGGCACTTTATCCACAAAAAAATCTGATTTTTGGCTATATCTCTGTAAATATTTGTCCTCAAACCAAGTGCAAATAAAAGTACATGACATCAGGATACATCACTGACAGGTTCAAAATTTCCAAACCAGGTGCAGCTTTGTGACTGAATATGTGCGTCTTTATATTATTGTATTGTGACTATTCGAGGATTGGGGAATTGCAGGTTTGGGGGCATTCGGGGATATACCCGTAGCCATCTCTTCTGACGGCTTAGGGCTTGTTTCATAAATGATGTTGGTGCAAATGTAACTTGTCGCTTAGTTGGTGATCTCAGTGTCTTCATGCTTACTTGGGGCGGAATTTACTAAGATCTCATTTTGCGTGTACTAATTAGCGTGTGGCATCTAGAATTTAGCGTGTGAGGCAGGGTCGTGATTAGTATGTGATCTACTAAGATTGCTCACGCAAATGACAGCGAGTGCAAAGTGTTGGAGACACGCCTATTTAAATGAGGATTTAGTGTGTGTCATGGTTTTCATGAGGACATCTTTACAAAACTGCAAGCAAAAATACAAGTTTGATTAGATGGAATTAGAGGTGTTGGTGGAAGAAACCAACCAACATTCCAAAGAGCTACAACAAAGAAATTCAGTCATGTGAAAGATGTGACTGAGAGATCGCTGCTGTGTTGGCTATTGTACGCTGGAATGACCCAGATGCCAAAAATCTGCACTGAGTTCCTCCAACAGCTCCAAAACAGCAAGGCTGGATAGGTGATATGTTTTAATAATTAGTTTTCGCTCTCATTCCAAAAATGTTAACACGAGGAGGAAATATGTTTTCTCTCCATCGTCTTTGATTATTTCTATGTCTTCGTATTGCAACAATCACTGCATTCATGTGTGCGCAATTACGCATTGAACCCATTTGCAAGTCCTTTTGATACGTGCTAAATATAGATGCAGTTTCTATCAACAAAATTACTTTCAGGTTTGGTAAATCGCTTTGTGTGTGCTAAAATCATATATTTACATGTTCTCCTCCCACTCCACGCAAAATTGCATGCGAACGCCCCAATTTACATATTCATTGAGGCAAACGTACTAACTCGAGGAGGACGTGCAATTTTGCACTTTTGGAAGACGCAAACCCTTTTACTCACTGTTAGTAGATCAGTTTGTACTTTTTTTAGTGTGTGCAATGTGTTTGGAAGCGTTTTAGTACACGCAAACCTTTAGTAAATCTGGCCCTTGGTGTACAAGGACAATGTTAATATGTTGCCCAAAGTAACTTGGAAACTACAAAATACAAGCTACTTGTCTGTCATATAAGTATGCAGGCATAGCAGAGTCTAAGTACCTTTTTTTGGCACCAAAGCAAAGAACTTACATGAACCTTGTATTTATCAAAAGTTACATATTAACAATTATGTATGCTGAGTTTATAGAGTATGGTTTCTATCTTAGCTTGAACATTGTTTTTTTTACTTGTAGAAAACTGTGAACCAATGAAAGTAAAAGTCATGATACCATGACCTAGTTCTTTCTTGCTTTTCTCTGACCTCTTCAACTCTGACACTTTACATCTTTAAGGCACAAAGCAACTCATTTTTAGCCTTTGATTCAAAATTTCTCCCTCCAGCAACAGTAGCTCACTGCTAAAAGTGGACAATACTCCAGAGTTTCTTTTCAGAAATAAACTTCCATCACAATGGCCCCTGATTACCTTCCTAGACATGTCGTTTGATTTCTCTATCGAGGTTTGAGATAACAATGCTGGGGAAATAAAAGTCAGCAAAGGAGGAAAAAAAGGAGCAGAGAATAAAAACCCAACTGTTAACACTTCCTCCACAATACTTTCTTCCTGCTCGTCTAATGAGGCTGAGATGGCTCCTTGGTATTCATTGAAGAAGAAGAATGGTGGTACAGGGAAGCTCGCTGCAGGCTCAGGGTTACTGCAATTAAACGGCTGTCTCGTTGGATTATTGTGAAGGTTTCCTGGGCAAAATTAATAGCTACTCGTTCTTTTGTGTTCCCTGATCTCTTCCTTCTTTCCCCACACGGGGTCATGGGTTCCTGAGTGTCCTGAGGAATGATATGAAGGGCAAGGCAGAAAGACTGATGCAACAGACCAATGAGTCAGACAAAGGAAAATTGAGGCAGAGGCACTTATATGAACACAGGAAATAAATGTAAGCTCCTGTGCTTTCTGTTATCCTTTGGTGTAGACTGTGTGACAAATTAGAGTAGAGACATACTGTTGATAGTTGAGAAGACGGTCAGCATGTTGTCAAGTCAAAAGGTTTGTCCCCATACCATGTTATGTTTTACACTTAAAAAACATGTAATATTAAATTAACTCATATTCTCCTTTGTTTTTCTTTACTAGTGGATACCATCTTATAAATCCAGTCAGGACACAATGCCCTGTCAGCTTTCAGTGATGCGAGCAGATCAGTGGGAAATAAATTCCTTACACAAATTAGACCAATATTCTGCAAAATGGAAAAAAAGATGTTTATGAAATTTTCTATTTTTAAGGAAATAAATATGTTTGTGTATAAAAGAAAGAATCTTGTTAAGGTAGATCAAACAGATACAAACTCATTTTCACCTCTAGAGAAATGATTAATCATTGTCCAATTATCAGAGTATATTATCTTTTCAGGTCATATGATCAGAGTGTAAAATACTCAAATCTCCTGTACTATGTATGCAGAGCATAGAACTGGACATAAAAATGTAATATCTTTGGACTATGATTACATGGCTTAGCAGAACAATTCCCAGATGCTTTACTTCCGCTGTGTCCTTGGTGATAACCATTGATATGGAGCCTGTCTGGTGACATCAACAGGAAGAAAAAGACCTCATACACCACAAGATGTTATCCTGGGGTCATGCACTATGAAGTTTTTACTATAGATTGCTAACATGTGAGAATGATAAATGTGTGCCATATGCTTATTCAGCTAGTATTTATTAGCATGCAAATTAAAACACTTGTTTTACCCATAGACTGTATATAAAAGAGTTTTTATTTCTATTCAGAACATATTTATCAATAATCTGTGTTTATCAATAACTTTTGGACCACTTTTGAGTAAAATTAGGATCTTATAAACATGCCCAATGAAAAAAATCTTGGTTACCAGGTTCCTGGTTACCAGGGTGACAGTTTCTGACTAGACAGCACAGTTAGTCACACAAAAAGGTCAAATATTGAGAAAATACACTGCAGCATTTAGTCTCACACGTCCACAATCTACTTCAAAGTATTTAAAATATCAAAAAATGCTGGTCTTGCTTGACAAATCCATTGGATTCTTTGAATTCTTTGTTTCTCTTAGAACAAACTAAATTTTAGTTTAAGAACTTCCATAAATTTGTTTATTGTGTTGTTTTCTATTTTGTAAAATTCCTTCTCATGAAATGTTATTGTTATTTCTAACATATCAGACATTTTGTGCACAAAATAGTTTAAAAGAAAACTGGACACATTGGTTTCACTGTGAACGTTGAACTGAGCTAATTGTATTTGGAAATAGAAAATCTGAACTTTAAAACCAGTCCCATCGCAGACAATGCTTTTCGAAGAGCTTGAATCATCCAAACAAACAAGCTAAAACAAACTTCTCTTGTTCTTGCAGCTTTGATAAAAAAGACCAAAGTACCAGCCTCTGGTGGGGTATGTAAAAAGCTTAACGTTATACTATATTACCCATAAAGCATTGCACACTCCTGGCCAGCAAAGCTTACACTGTGTAGAGGAATTTCATGTATTAGCTTAATTACTTTGCTCTTAATTAATGTCTAGCTGAAAGATCCGACCATAAGGCTCCTAAACTGATGTCATTCTGACCTTAGTAAACCGTCTGCAAGGTGGGTGTCTTTCCATCAGGGAAATGCTTAGGTGAGACCTCGGTTTTGTTTTCATAGCCTAAGAACAGGCCTCAGACTGATGCATGTGACCACAGATCTTTGGAGATGTTCTCCCCGGGTTATAACCTTGTACCATGTCTGTATGTCTTAATGTTCTGTCTCTTCTTGTTTTAATGTTTAATGTATGTTCAACTTCTTTTATTCTTCATTATTAAATTTATATTCTTCTCAAAGAAATCAGTGTCCTCGTCCTTGACAGGAATAACGTTCATCTACAACTGTAGCTGGTGCAAAGAAGTTGTAGCCTGCATGTTAGAAAAACCCTACGATAATCCATCCATATTCTACCGCTCATTCCCGAACGGGGTGCTGGAGCCAATCCCAGCAGACAATGGGCAAGAGGCAGGATACACCCTGGACAGGTCACCAGTCTACCACAGGGCCACACACATAGATGAACAACCACACATACCACTAAGGTCAATCTAGAGTCTCCAACCAGCCTATCCCCAAGGTGCATGTTTTTGGACTGTGGGAGGAAGCCGGAGAACACAGTGAGAACATGCAAACTCCATACGGACGCCCGAGCCGGGGATTGAACCGGCAACCTGCTTAGTGTGTGAGGCTAGAGTGCTAACCACCTCGCCACCGTGCAGCCCGACCCTGCGATCATTTACAAGAATATTATGAATTGTGTCAAAATGTAGCATATCATTTAATTACCCTGCCAGCCATTTTTAGTCATTGGACTTAGCGGCTAAGTGTGTTCAAACTTTTGTCTGTCTACTGTATTTAAAATCAAGTCAGAATGTTTTTGCAAGGAGTTGAAACACCTGTCCAGTTTGTTATTCATAATAATATTTATTCATAATATTTCAACATCTTGCATCAGTTTTTCCCTCGCATTAATAGCTAAGGAAGAAATATCAAAGAAATGGTTGTTTGATTAAACAGAATCACCATTATGTTCCTCTCAAATAGGCTTTTTAGACATATAAACAGATACAAAGTAAAAGATTCACACATTCTATTCACACATCTGTTCCATCTATGTGACACAATTGAAAGTGTAGTAGAACTGATTTCATTGCACGGTGGACTCTGAATGTGAACTATTCATTTTAACCTGTTGGAAAATAACTACACCAGAAGCTTGAACTTGCACAACGCTGCTCTCCAGACAGTGTGAGCTTATTCTTTCTTATTTTTTTGTTTTCTCAGGTGCATTCAGGCTCCATTTCTGTTATTCATCCCAGTTTTAAATAACCGAGGTAGTTAGAGGTCAGAGGAATTAGAGGGAGGGTTTAAAGATAGAAGTCAGTGGGTGATGGTTTGACAACTAAGGTAATTTTAATGTTTAATCATTGTTTTCTGTACTGATTTCTGTTCTGATTAGACAGGAATCAGTACAACATCTGGATGATCTTTGCATTCAGAGCTGGATTGTGACAAGTGGTTATTGTCTTAAACTCTAAAATGTGCAGGATAGAATGAATGTGGGCCTTCCGTAGGAGAATTATTCAAATGTTCATTCGTTATCTGGGCTCAGTAACATTGTCTAACATTTGAGAGATGAGTATTGCGCAACATCTTGATGATTAATTTGCCCATTCTGATGGAAAGCCTGCATGATGAAACCCGAGTCAATTTTTTATGTTTTTTTCTGTGTTTTCTCTCACTTTTGATGTCTTTAGAGACTCATTATAGGCCCTGAATTTTTATTTGCTCCCATTCTACTTCACAGCCTCATTGAATTTTTCACAAGCCCAGCAGATCTTCAGGTGGAACCAGTGTCTTCAAATCCATTGTGTATGCATCGCGCTGTATCTCCGGTTTATCTATACATAATAAATGAAGTGAGACGGAGGATAACGTGCTGTATGGTGCAGCAGCGTTAGTAAACTCATCATAGTTCTGGGGTATGAATAATAAAGTATAGTTTGAATTCAATTTTTCTGTTTGTTTCAAATATTGTGGCTGGAGAAAAATATTTCTGAATTAATTTCCCAAATCTTGCAGCAAACATCAATTGCTAGAATAAACCGAACCTCTAATGGTTTCTTTCCCCACTTCCAAAAACATCAAACTCACCCTGCTTCATGAGCATAATTATATGTAAGAGTGCTTAGCTGGAGAAGTTCAGTCCACTGTTGATGTTTACACTCTTGAAGCTAAGAAAAAAAAAACACTGAGCCAGAAAGGATTCACTATGAAGGACTAGAAGGGCCACTACTGGAGTGCTGTTGTGGTTTGAACATACCCCCATTAGACATGAGCACAAACACCTCTCTGTTTACTCCTTGAGGTCGGTATCTAACAAGCCATGAAATTACATTTCCACTGTGTGAGGAGGGGTCACTTCTTCAGTGCTTCACCCCGAGACAGCAAGCCAATACGGAGTCAAACTGTCATTTTAATTAGTGTCTGCTGACTCTTTAATGGCTCTTTCTTTAGTTACATGTTAGCACCAATATGCAGCCTAAATGATTTTTAGAAGGTTTGGCCATTAATACAACTAAAAAAATAGACTAAATATTTAATGAAAAATAAATATAAGCCGGATTAAGTTTTTGATATTGTGTATTTATTTTTTAAATATTTTTAAGCTCAATTTCTCAATTTAATTGTTACAACAACAGTACAAAAACTGACTTTCTCACCAGTCTAATGTCAGTAGTTAGAAAAACTGTACAGAAATGGTTTAGTTAATGAGAAAAGAGCCAGAGGTGTTGACTCCAAGGCGATGGTAGCACCAGACTGCACAAAAACACAACTGAAGATTAGCTGCCAATTCCCCGGAGGCAGCCGCCATGACAACTTCAGAAGTCCTGTGTTCATGGACCAGTGTGTCAGAGCATGAAGAGGACAGTTTTGCAAGGTGGTTTTATTGTGTCAGCTGTATTAAAAAATACACAAAACAGATTAAAAGCTTCATGGATTTGTAAAAGCAGTGTTATCAATCACACTATTTACAAAAACTTACGGATATTCAACTTTTGGGGGAAATTTATAAAAATTGAAGGAAGTAAATGCAACCCTCAGTAGAACTATGTGATTGTACTTTCAGCAGTGGCACATGTACTTTAATGTAAAATGTCAGTGTGTGTTCAGTGCACTGTGGTTTGATGAAGTTGAAATGTAAAAGTTTGATGAAGAGGATTGTTTAAATACAAGCAAAAACATGCGAAGATTCAGTAATCCAGTCCAGGTATTATTATGCCCTATTTTCATAAGTTGACATAGCTTTTAACTGATTTAACCATTACCATAAATTATTTGTTGAATGAATTGAAAATATATGGAAATGTTTTAAATGTTTTTTCATTTATCCAGCACATCCTGCTTAAACGTTTATTTTCAAAAAGGCACTGTTCAATAGTGATTTTTAATCATTAAAATCTTTATTTTTTACATGGCAAAAAGATTTTTAAAAGACCAAGGTGTCAAATAAGTCTTCAGTCAGTAGCGGTTCTGGCTTCTTTAGCTAGGCTATTTTTTATGAATTGGCTCAAACTGATCTGTCTGTAAAGCACCCTTGGATGAAATTGTTGTGAAATGTAAAGCTGAATTTAATTGAATTATTTGTGTTAAATCTCATTACTGAGCAAATGATTTCTAAAAATTAGTTATTTATCTACCACATGTGTTAATATTTGTTCAAACCTTTAGTTATTTTCCAGGATCGGACCTGATTTTCTGGTTTCTGTGAAAGCAAACCACCCATGACAAATATCAGAGATTTGTTTCTATTCTGGAGATTACATTTAGAAATTCTGTGTTTTATGTATCAAATGCAAAGAATAACAAGGTTTTATCAGCTACAACAACATTGTTTTTTGCAAATGTGTTGCACAGAGTATGTAAGATTTCACAGCACAAAAAAATGATTTAAAAAAGAGAAAAAGTCTGAGCAGAAGCATCTTTCTGAGAGGGATTATTCAGATGTATCATGATGGCCTTCAGAGCAAGAACTCGAGCTCTAAATTCCAATCAACATCCAAGTTAATTATATAATCAAAGGGGTTGTCTGAGTCTTGCTTCTGTATTTCTGCAAACAACATATGTGCAAATTTGAAATAAGTTGAATATCTAGAAAACATCTACATAAGTTTGTGTGTGGATACTGAAAACCAGAAGTCATTCACAAGCCAGTCATAATAATATGATTTCACAGGGAGCATTTATAGTGCATGCCTCCCTGCCAGATACAAAAAACTATTTTTGATTATATGCATGAGCAAAAAAGGCGGACCTGTGCTTAAAATCATGTGGCTGAGAACAAAAATATTCATCCACCAGTTTCACAGTTTGACTGCGTTACGTACATTTTCTATTGCTGCATTCTGTTCACAGTCAAGGTGGCCTTTACTATTCAGGGCAATGTGCAGAGACCCATGCTGCTTTTAATATTTCCAACCACATCATTCAAACTGCCAGATGCTAATGAAATACATATACTGTAATATTCAACACCTGCGTTTCAACTCCCCTGGTAGGTCTCACAATCTTCTTTCATATTCAGGTGTCGGGAAAATGGCAATATTCACCTCTGAAGATTAGCAGAGGTCATTTTGGGTAGAAGCGAAATAAGACGGAATAGAAATAAGGAGAAGCCCTTCTTAAAAATTCATACTGTGTTTATCCCTGACGTGATTTTGCCCTATCACAATGGAAGACAAGACAATGCATATGCGATATGGTCTATTGGGTTATTTTTCATTGCTTCTGAACTTCCTGTCTCCTCTGAGGCACTGTGTGCCCTCAGCTACGACCTTCTTCTCACTTAGTGTACAAAAACTCAAGCCAATTGATATCTTTAAATTTTTATTTACTTTTATTTTTAATTATAAAAGCACATGACCTTGTTGCTCCCAGTTTGCCTGAGAGACTAAAGAGATTTTTTTTCAAAAAGAAAAAAGTAAATATGTGTTTCAGTGTGTGTGAAATAACTCAGCTCTCATCTACAAAATACCCTCAAAGCAAATTGTGTAAACCGGGCTTTATTTGCTTGTGTCGAATTGCAATAAAACCAGGGCAATTATACAAACTCTGCATGCATTCTCCAAAAAGTTGTGTACTAGTGTAGGACTTCAGGTATTCAGAAATGCCTTTAGTTAAAAAGAAAGAAAAAACAACTCTAAATTTCCTGCTAATTTTTCCAAGAAAAAGCCTTAACATGTGTCCAATCTACATGGTAAACCAAACATTTCACTACTGATATTTCACCACATCGTTGCTGTTAAGCCATGTAAAATTTCACCAGCCATCAGAACTGCTGTTTTAAAACTAAAGAATAATTAACACCTGGAAATGTTGCAGCAGTTTTGTCTTTTCTATCAATTAAAAGCTTTGCTTTAATATTTAACTCAACATATTATGCAAGCTTGGTGAAGCCAGACCATTGGAGAGTTCATATTTTATTGCCTGGCAATTTTGAAACATTTAAATTAACTTATAATTAACTTGTTGCCATTTAATCTGAGGTGTTCCCAGCCCAGCCAAAACACGTAATCCCTTCATGCATTTTCATACTTTGTATTATGCACTGAGAGTTTGCAATGCGGAAAACAGAAGCAGGTCTGTGTAACCCCCCACACACACACACAAACACGCACACACCTCCCGCCTCGTCCAATATTCAAACTGTTGCTTTATAAGTTGTTGTGATCATGGCTCAAAGTCAGGGAAATGTTTTGACTGAAAAAAAATCTACAGCCGGTTTTAGGACATATTTAAGGTCAATCCTGTGTGAAGATAAGAAGCAAATTATAATCAAAATAATAGTTGTCTCGTATGCTGTTTTCAGAACATCGCCTTATTTTCTAGCTATTAATCTTCATTAGTACCATTAGCGGAAGACTGAGCAAGATTAGAGGCAAATGAACATTTCCAATTTACTATCAGATTTTAAAAATGAGGTTTTTAGAGGTTCTGGGTCATGTTTTCAGAAAGAACACATCATTTCTTTTCCAATGGAAAGGAAGGTGAAGGTTAACTTGAAGAGTTGCCATTCTCAGCACAAAACCTTGGTTGATGTCAGCTGCTTTATTGAGCCAAAATTGTTCAGACTGGAAGAATGCGGCGATATGAATCAAGAAAGCTCAAGTGACTGTGTTAACCTCAAGGTTACTATAAGAGATGCGTGGGTAACGCTCAATGCAGCTTAAGTAATCTGACAAGTCTGAATTACTTTCAAATTAGTGAAAACTAATGTTAAATCACCTTAAGTTACGAATAAGTAGCAAAATGGCAAGTTTTTTACTGTGCCAGACCATCCATCCATCCATTATCTACCGGTTATTCCCGAATAAGGTAGCGGGGGGCTGGAGCCAATTGTGCCACTTTAATTAAAAAGCACATTTAAAACAGGAACAAGGGCGACAAAGTGCTATACACAGTAAAAAGAACATTTAAGTTCAGTTTCATGTTCTTCGGTTCTGTGATCCATTTCCACAAAACTTGTATCTGTGTCAAAGCAAAACCAGTAAAATAAATAAATGAGGCACGGTTCAAACTGATCCATATTTTGAGCTAAAATAGTCAGTTAGAATAATTAGTACTGAACAAAACTTCTGCTCAGTCAGAATCTTTCATCATCAGTCATTATGTGGTGCCACTCTTGTCCCACTGAACAGTATCTTATTGCATCCATTCATTTAGCAGACTTCCATTTTTGGGTTCAGTATCTTGCCCAAGGACACTTCTGCATGTAGTCAGGGAAGCCTGGAATCGAACTGCAAACCTTCAGGTTAGCAGACAGCTTCTCGTACCTCCTGAGCCATAGCCTCCCTTCGTATCTTATACAAGAACTGGAAGGTTGAGCGGGCCTCAGTCTCTTTTTTATTGAGCCACTTTATGCAGGTTTAGAAACTTGATTTTTATTCGATGTACTGAAAAAGATCGTATTTAAGTAACTACTCATCCAGATTGTGACCAAAATTAATATGTTTAATGGAACTATACTAGATTTTGTTTGAACCATGTGAAGAAAAATGCTTTTTACACAATTTATAATGTGGCAAAAGAGGTAATTTATATATATATATATGTATA
>JBAMHX010000024.1:5717338-5730930 GCA_037177515.1 Pseudomugil tenellus
AACTCACTGGCCTACTGTCCCAAACCAGTAAGGTCAGAGAAAGATCTGCCCAAGAAATATAAACCACAAATCCACAAATTTTTGGCAAATCCTATAAAAATTGCTGTACTGAGATTTTTTTAACCTTTCAGCCATCTCTCATTCTGTCTCTTACCAACACATTCAGTTCAGTCCTTCTTAGTTCTTGCTGATTGAGGATGTGCTGTAATCTCAAACCACTATCTTAAAAAGGCCATATGCCATGCCTCTTTTTGGGGGGCTGCCTGCGATTGCCTCCAGGTAAGCACTTTCTGGGGAGCTCTGTGGGGATTGCTCTTTTTGATCTATGATACCAGAACTACAATGGAGCTGCAGAGAAGGATCCCCTCTCTCTGATGTCCCCCACACGCCAGCAGCACACTCTGCCTCCCAGTGGGCTGGGCTATTGCCTTCTGAGAAATATAGCCCCTTTTTTTGGCCATTCTATTACAGCTATTTTGACTGCAATGGTTCAATGTGCCTAATCCAATTGGAGCTGTGAGATAACTGATTTCACAGGTAAGACCAAGCAGGAATTCTCTGAATGTCAGCCAACTGATGATCAAATCTCAAACATGAAGAAATAATGACATTATTCTCAGATTTCTTTAGCAAATTTCCGAGTTTTACCTGACTAATTAGCACAGCTTCTTGGTTTTGGCTAGTGATTATTTTATAGCCATGATTGTTGCTAAAAACTGCCTGAATACCTCAGGATCTCAGTGGAAAAAAAACAGAAACTAGTTTTGGTAATAATTTGAAATTATTAGCAGAGCTGAAAAATATATGGAAAGAAAAAAAAAACAATATTTTTGTTGGGTTAAGTGAAAGAGGTTCCCATTTGGAGTTGCATCCAGTGGTGGATGCAACACATTAACCTAAATATATGTTTTAATATCTGTACTTTACTTTTGTTGGGTTAGCGACAGCAGCTTTTTGTTGTTGTTTGCATATGACATTGACTCCACTACATTTCAAATGTTGTGCCAGTTTCTGTACAGGGACACGTGCTTCCACAAGGTGGAAAGTGATGATGTGGAGAAACTGAACCACATCTAGAATGTTTCTCTACTTTGCTCCACACTAAGTTATTTCCATTTATTGAGACATTGTGCAAGTAAACACAGTCATCACCAAATTTTATAAGTTATAAGTAAAGTTATAAGTAAGTATGGGATGCTTTAGGTTGCTAGTGGTAACACTTTTGGACTAGCTGTCTTCTGTAAACTAGAACTAAAATTCTGGAAACTAATTTTACACTCTTTACACCATCTTCTGCCGTGGGCTCGGATCGCAGGTGTCACAGCCTAAGGAGTGAAGCCCAGACATTCCTCTCCCAAGCCACATAAGTCAGTTCATCAGGAGGGATCCCGAGGGTTTCCCACAACAGCCAAGAGATATAATCTCTCTACCATGTCCTGGGTCTCCCCCTGGGACTCGTTTTGCAGGGATGTGTCCGGAACACCTCACCAGGGAGGCGTACTAGCCAGATTTTTGAGCCACATCCACAACACAGGAGTAGCGGCACTAAGTCCCTCCCGGTCTCACCCTGTTTCTAAGGGAGAGCCCGACCACCCATTTCGGCCGCCTGTATTTGCGATCTCGTTCTTTCGATCACAACCCACAGCTCAGGACCATAGGTGAGGGTAGGAGAAAAGATTGACCAGTAAATTTTGCAGTTTTGTACAATTAGTACAATTTCATTCCCACTTTTGTGAAAGTTAATAGAAGACTATTTGACAAGTCTGTGATTAAACTTGATCATTTGTATACTGAACTCCCTGTGATGAAATGGCGACATGTCAAGAATGTATCAGTCTCTCACCTACTCTTGTAGGGATAGGCCTTAGCTCTATGTAGCAGTTAATTTTTAGAAACAGTATAGAAAAATAATGAATGAATGCTGATCCACAGTAAAAGAGGAATAGACTGAAATCATAAAAGAAACATATTGTAACCCTAATTTCTGTCAGTCTGTTTGTACACATATTACCACATGAACATCAGCTGCTGTTCTTTCCAATTTAAACAGGACAGTACTACTGACCAGCTGCTGTAACATTTCCTAGCTAGAAAACACACCAGCTAACTCCCAGCTAACAACATAAAGCGTAACTTCTGCTTAAATGCAGCAGACGTGAGGACTGATATTAATATTTTGTTGGTATTGAGTGTTAGCAGTTAGTAATGGACTATTTGCACAATATGGTGCCAGGTTACGTTCCGACACCGAGTGTGAAGGCGAGTACTTCCGGTTCATTCTGTCATTGATTTGTTCGCACATTTACCTTCGCCGCAGTGTCTGTATTACTGCAGATGCCACACAGATCCACTTTAAGTTTGGCAATCTGTACAGGGTGTACCCTGCCTCTCGTTCTATGTCAGCTGGAATTGGCTCCACCCCCCTCCCCCACCCTGTTCGGGAATAAGCAATCTGATAAGATCTGCTGGTCATTTCTTTTGTCTGCTTCGTTCCTTAACACGTTAAAATTTATCTTCCTGTATGTGTCATGCCCTGGACATGCAACATTATTATTTTTGTCAGTTTCAGGTTATTACAGAGATCATTGTGGGTTTTTTTTTTTTTTTTTTGCTGTCTTTAACTGAAGATATCAACATTTTTGTCCATGTCTGTACAAGGAATGAAAAGAAATAAACCCATTGAGTATTGTTCTGTTCCATTAAAGATGTGAAATAACTTTTTACAGAATTTTGAGCATCCTGGATATTGGATACTGGATGCAGGAAGAAAATGGGTCAAAGGACACAACAGGAAAACCTTGACAATGGTAAATAAATATACAAACTCAGTGAACACAATCCGCAGTCTCACAGGAAATTCAGCAGAAACTGTTTTTAAGATCAGTCTGTGTAGTAAAATCTAGCATAATACCAGCAGCCTCTCTGACCAACACCAAAACATACATTCACATTCATACAGACATGCTGACTGGAGAAAAAGGAGGGTTCAAACTGCCAACCTTCTGCTCATTGGACAACGTGCGCTGCCTCCTGAATCATTGTCACCTTTCATTTATTGCTTTAGAATTTCATGAATCACAAAATTTAGGAAAAAGTATCCACGACAATGTCATGATGTTTTGCCAGACTAGAGAATATCACTCTGTGATTTAACCTCAAATATCTGCCTTTTTGAAAAACATTAATTTCCCTCATGAAGTAGAAAGTTTGAATAATTATATCCACAAACGTGGAGTGTTGGGGATATAATGGTTCCATCACAACCGGCGCTGACTCATCTCACCGTTCTAAGGGTGAAAAAGTTTTGGTCAATTTTGTTGTTCGACCAGGTCAAAAATTATTTTAGCAGAAAGAAGTGCAGAGACGCTCTTAATGGAGAATACACAGACAGTGCAAAGCATCACAGGGGTGGGAGGGAAGAAAAAACATGCAACAGAAGGTCACCAGGACTTGGATCGGTGCTATATCATACAGAAACCTGTTCCTCCTGGGTAAAAAGTTAGTGAACTGATTCTGCCAACTTCATTCCAACCGCTTATAATGAGAACTTTTGTTGCTATTTGAGGACTCTGACATATATGGTCATATTTATTTTACAAGCAGTTAATAGACTGATATGAATTCCAGTTTACCAAGATATCTGGTTGCAATGAAATGGGAAGCACATTTTTTTTCTTATACAGGTACACTTTCTTTTAACTTCATGGTTTTTAAACTAAACTTCCTTCCAAAGGGTGAAAAACCCCAAAGGAATCATCAGTAGTCGCTGGTCTCAAACAATCAAAATAAATGGTGGGATCAGAAAATGAGGAGCTGGCTACAGGAGGAGAACAAACTGTAGAATTAAGCACAATCACTTCCAGCAGCCTTTTATTTAAGAAAAGGATACAGTATGTTGCAATAAACTGTCTACACAAAGCAGGCGATAGGTGTGGCCCCACTATTCACCCACATAACCAACTGAACAGTTACAGCTGAATAATTATTTTTTATTTTTAAAAAAAGGAAATTAAGCACAACTGTGTACTGCATTCTAAATTGCAGAGAAATGCAAATCAGTAATGTGTTACACTCAGCCGAATCCAGGTTTCATACATGCAGCATCCACTGCTTTACAAATCCAATCACTTTAGTTGTAATCCCCATCGTTTTTCTTGTGTGACAGTCTTTTAAACATCATATGACAGCTACACTGAGATGTGAAGTCATGTCCCATTTTCAAACCTCAGTGCAAAGAAAAAAGCGTAGGACAGAAAACAACCTAGCTTCTGAAAATTCCTAGAACTGGATTAGGACAATTTTACTGAGTGGAGTCACGCTGAAAATTTTTACATTTTAGGTCTCAGTAACCATGTTGACATTTAAAAAAAAAAGAAAGCAAACCTGCAATGAATAATAAATATATTTTAAAGCCTCACAAGTACTTTTGCAGATTTTGTCAGTGAAACGTCACGTATTGATGGCTAATTTACCATCCAGCATTCATTTATCTTATCTGTACTGTGACTTCTCTCCAGCCAATAAAGAGTCTAATCTTAACTCTTATTTCAGTCCCTTTTTCTTACCCTGTCTTCCTCCAATAATCAATCACATGTTCAAAACAGCTGGTATGTTTGCATCAGAACCCTACAAAGAGGTTCGCAAATTTGAATCAGGTGTGTAGGTGTAGATATGCAAAGCAATGGGTCCTGAGAGTCTGGATCTTATGCCTTGTTTACATCACATCATTCCATTCAAATGCAAAGGCTTTTAATATGCAAAGAAAATCCTTACACAACAGGAGAATGACAACTATCTCCATGCAGGAAAAAAGGCAAGTATGACCAGAAAGGATGTAGTGCACATGCCAGACTTCTAGGGGGCAGTGAACCTTTAACATTGCACATGATGTGAGCTGCGTTGCCATAAACACAGTACAAGGCCTTTTCCATAACCAGTCCCTACTCCCTTCCCATATGCACCTTCTCTCGGTTTGCGCATTCACGCAGAGTGGTCGCCATATTAAGTGCTGTGCTTCAACCCACCCGCCCCGCTTCTCCAACTGATGCAGACCAGGGATAGTAGGTTTTTTTCATCTCTTATTACCCATTGGCCGTACGGGAAGCTTGAATTTCCCTCTGGGGATTAATAAAGCATCTATTATTATTATTTTTATGATTATTATTATTATTATTATTATTATTATATTACAGGCGAATGAAAGTGGCCCATTAAGCCCTAAAAAGCGAGTGTGCATACCATGCTGTGACATTGAGATAAAAAAAAAAAGGCAAAGACAGTTAAAGAAAAGTTAAAATTTTGAAAGACACAAAAACAGCTTAAATAGCTTAAATCTTGTGTTTGCTGAGTGATCTCCTGCATTGGAAGACAATCAACGTTATTGTGTGTCATATCTTGACCAATATATTTGAAAATGCTTTGATTTGTCCTTCCTTTCTTTCTATCTCTGGTCTTCTGTCAATTGGTTTTTCTTTGGATGAAAGTCTAGATTGTTTCTGGGCCACTTTAAAACCATCGACTTTGTTTTTTCAACTGTTTCGTAATTACTGTAAATCCATGTTTGTATTTACTTTCTTGTTAGAAAAGCCAGTGGCGCGTGCTGACACTTTCTTTTCCTACTAAGCCTTTTTTAATTTTTCCAGGGGGATTATACATAGTTTCAGTCATGGTCACTATAAAACTTAGCAGCGGTAATTTCAAAGTTTTATGACACTGCAAAAGGCCGTGTCAATTTCCCTGCTCTGCCTAGTCTTGTGTAACATTACCTGTAAAAGAAAGTTCATTCTTGTCACTTTTGTACTTGTGACATAGATGACCTATGAGTTGATTTGACTTTTATTACCCAACAAAAGGGACTGATGGTGTTCCAACAGGAGCAGCACTGTTCCATTTTGATCAATGAATCTAGCACAGCTTCTTGTGGCAGCCTCTAACTTTAGCTTTAAGAGCGAGCAAAAGACTCGGCTTTTCCACACTTAGCTTACTTCGTCTACTCGCCTTTATTCAGCTTTTTGGCACAATTCCACACTAAATAAGCTCTGTGCACTTACACACAAGATGATATAGTGTGATTAACTGTGTGATCATAGTTAAACAACAGAACTGTTGTACGGAGGGAAAGGGAGCAAAAGAAAAATAACCCTGCCTCCTATAGCACTACACTGCAGCACCTGCGTCCTACTGGATTCACAACACTTGATGCCCCCACCTGTTTGATACTTACCTAAATGACTATAGAATAGAACTTTTGAGCCCATTGTAATGTTTTTATTATTATTATTATTGTTATTATTATTATTATTATTATTGTTATTATTATTATTGTTATTATTATTATTATTAATCTTTATTATTAATCTTTATTTAAGAAGGGACCATGTACAATTTTTAACATAAATGTTGCCATTTGCATTGTACCAGAGTTAGCCTCAGGCTAATTTACATCTGCAGTCCCCTGGCAGGGTATATTACAACCCACATAAAATTTAACATGCAAAACAAATTCACGTTACTGAGAAAACAAACTACTTTTTCTCTATAAAAAGTGATTCTGTTGACTAAAAAACATTTTTCTTTATCTCAGGATAAACTGAAAAGTAACTTGCTATCTTAGGAGAAAAGTGAAAAGACTAAAAGTCGAGCATGGCTGCTCTACGCTTGAGTACACAAGGATTAGGGATAAGACACAAGAAGGGGACAAAGAGGCTTCCATTTCCTTGAATTAACATTGTATGTAGAACTTTAGTTTGAAGATTGTTCATTTATTTATTCCATGCTTAAACAAAATCCAGAATAAATTGGATGCATCTTAGACACAGATAAAGCTACCTAATCTAAAAAGCATTGACTATAAAGCATGCTATGTGATTGGACAGCTGATCTGCACATCTGTTTTAATCTATTCCCAAAAGGTAAACCAAGATTGGCATACTCTGTACTAGATGACAGAATTAGACAGAGACGTGTATTTAAAACGGATTCCCAAGCAGCCTAAACAGAATGTGTCACAAATTGTCCTTTTTTGTGCTTTACTTTGAATTCTGTTAGACATCGAGCTGCTAACGATGTGTGTGTATACTATGAGTGCTGAAAGCCACAGAACTCAACTCTGAGAAGGACAATTCAAAGCAATGTGTTTGTTTCTCCTTCTGCTGCCACGGAATAAGTCACAATCCATAATGCGAGAAAGAGGGCCCAATCAGGTGGGAGGCAGGCAAGTTTCTGAACCAGAAATCTTTATTTTAACAAACTGAAATCACAACCAAGTGCAGCATGCCAACCCAAAACAAAAATAGGGACACAAGCACAAGCAGAAAAGACTTTAACAAAAAATAAGCAAAACAATTTCTCCAATTCTCCATCCATAAGCTCACTCATTCCAGTTCAGGGTCAGGCTGGTGTTTGGTCCCGCCCAATTGTAGCAGAGAATTGGGCAAGAGGGTGGGGACACCCCGGTCCATTCCAACCACTAACTGGTTGGAAGTCATAATAACGAGAGAGAATACACAAACTCTACATGGAATGGGCACAGAAAAAAGTTTTCTTACAATAAGGTGTTGGAGCAACCATCACACCATTATATTACAATCAATTAAAAACCCAGAAGAATATAGTGGGGGGATAATTAGTTTATTGATCAGATTTTATCATGTTCTTGTTTGTTTGTTTTTTCCTGAAATCACAAAGAGCAGACAGAGGTCAAAACTCAAATTGACATATTTTGATAAAATTTTCAGAGACAGGTCATTTATATGTTGGGGATGATCCAGACCCCCAACTGGTTTTAGGAATTCTTAAAGCATAATGATAATGCTTTTACAACTTCTAGCTGAAATTGATGAGGTCCAGAATCAATGGCTAGAAAAATAGTAAAAATAAAAAAATATATAAGTTAATTACAACAACTGCTAACCCAGACTGGTACCATTAGAGAAAATGTGTAATTCTTTAATAACCTCAAGCGGATTATAGTCACTTACTTCATCTTGGCATCTGTTGGTGTGGATGGAAAACCATTTCATAGATGAGTTGAGATGTGGAAGGCGAGGACCCAGGACAGAGGCAGGAAAGAGAACAACAACAGGTCAACAGTTTAGTTAAAAAACAAAAAAAAGTCATAATACAAGAAAGGACTGTGGACAAGACTAATTGACTAAACAGGATGATCTGACAACTAATCTGAAAACCAAGGAAATACATAGACAAACAACAAGCCACAGGTGAGAATGATAAACAAATTGAAACCAACTAAACTAATGAACAGAAGGCAAAGATAAACAAAAAATACACAAAAGTAAAAAAAAAAACTTAATACTACAACAACGTTGTAGTATTTATTATTATTATTATTATTATTATTATTATTTATTTTTAAACATATGTCGATTTTACTTAAAATGCCCTCTCAGCACAACAATTAAAATTCAATTACCTCCAGAGAGAGGGGAATGCATTTCCTTCTGGAACATACTCTTTGCACATCTATTTCCCGTTTGTCAGCCATAATCCTATTATAGAAAAGCTTTAATCAGAGCAAGGATGGTGCAGTTTAGGAGCGGGGATGGGAGGATGTGAGCCAGAAATCAGATAATTGGTATTGATGTCTACGGTTAAATAATGATGGCACGTGTTTTTAAAGTGTCTGGGGAAGAACCCTTTTACTGACATGATGCTCTCGTAGGACTTAGATTATTAGAATTGTTGGAAATGTTGTGCTCTCTGGCTTATATTGAAAAAATATGTATCAGATTTTATCACAAATTCATCTGGAAAATATACAAGCAAAGTGCTTATTTTAGTGATTTTAAACAAGTTTCCTAATAATTCCTTTAATAAATCACTGAGCAATGAAGACCAAACACTGGGACTGAAATAAGGATGTACAGAAAACAGAAAATATACGACTCTGCAGTACATCTGTGAGAGCAAAGAAAAAGAAGACAAATGGCTCATCCTTAGACATATCATTTGATTTAAACTCTTCCCCCTCAATTACATGCACATTTTTGTAAAATATAAGCAAGTCACAGTGCTACTGAAGCCGAAACTTTATCATCACAAACAAAATCAACAGTTTTTCGTTCTTCTGCAAGCATCAACAAGGTTTACCATGTTTACTGATAGCTTTGTACATAACATAACCACAAAATGATCAGCACATAAGAGCTGGGTTTATAAACATTTAGCACATCTGCAAAGGATGCATTTACAAGAAATCTCAAAAGCACAGACAACATATATGTTGAATATTAAATATTTACACACTTATTTTCTGTTGGATCACTTGTTTTAAATACTCTCTTGTGATTACGTAGGAAAATGTTTTATTCTGGATTATAATAAAATTTAATCGTATTGTTAGTTTAGTTC
This sequence comes from Pseudomugil tenellus, assembly GCA_037177515.1. Lineage (NCBI taxonomy): Eukaryota > Metazoa > Chordata > Actinopteri > Atheriniformes > Pseudomugilidae > Pseudomugil > Pseudomugil tenellus. Next base: position 5,726,708 of record JBAMHX010000024.1, read on the forward strand.
TGTTCAGATAGCAAAAATGTGAACTTGTTAAAAAAAAGTATTTTCCTAAAAATGTTTCTTCTGAATTGTTGAATGTGATTTTTCCACAAATTTCTGCAAAAAAAAACAAAGAGAAATCTTTGTTTTTTTCTTCTTTTACATAGATATCCAACTTGCATTCACGGTTTGTGCCGGGAGCTGTTTTACCCGCCAACAATTCAAAGGCATTTCTGAGCTCTTGAAAGACTCAAACTCAAATGGATGCATTTTTTATACCCATTTCAGTCAGACAGCTCACAGGAATGTTTATGAAAAGAATATGTTTGAAGGAAAATGATTGAAATTTGGAGTCAGGCTTCAATCCCATCATTCCTTGCACAGGTGTTTACTCAATTTAATGTTAAAGGGGAATGAGAAAAACCCCTACCTAAAGTAGAGGCTGAAGTAGTGCAAGCTTGAAAAGCAAGCTATAGTGTTTGAGCAGCAGCAATGGTTGCCTGAAAACCAGTTTGCTTATCACGCTTTGAGGCAGAACTGGCAGCAATTACAAGGCAGTAAGCAGGACAGTAACCTGTGAAGATTGGATGGGTCTGCTTGATTTTGGCTAATATGAGGCAGATAACATTGGAAGTGGTTTAATTCTAAACTAGCAAGTTGGTGTCACTTCATTTCTCTTCCCTAAATAAATTTAAGACCATCAGATCTTAGCAAGGAAGTCAAACTCCAGTCCTTGGGGGCTGGTGTTCAGCAGGTTTTTGTTTGGTTTGGTTTCCCTGCACTAACACACCTGATTCAAATCAAATGTAGTGAGTTTGTCTCTGTTTATATTGTGACGCTTCTTAATTGAATGTTGATATATTCCATTTTTTTCTTTGTTTTGGTGTTAATTTAAATGTCAGAATTTCTTTACTGTTCTTTACTGCTATTAGCAGGCGAGAGGCGGGGTACACTCTGGACAGGTTACCAGTCTATACACACACATAAAGATACAAACAACCCCCTGGGCAGGAACAGGTCTCCACTTCGTGACCCTGATTTGGGTCTGAATCCCTAGGAAGAGCATTAACATGAATGGTTGTTTGTTTCTGCTGGGTTAGGCTCCACCTTCCCTCCAACCCTGTAACGGATGAAGCGGTATAGAAAAGGAATGAATGAATGTTTCCTGAATTTGTTTTATCTTCAAGTTGGTTTGGTTAAAAAAATGTCACCCATCTCCGTTATAATGGATGAAGGATTTTTAGCTATTTCACCCGCTAAATAGATGATTATGTTCACAATCTACAGTAGGGGTGGCCAACTCTGGTCCTGGAAAGCCACAGTGTTGGGAGTTTCCCTGGCACATCACACCTGAATCAAATCAAAGTGTAATTAGCAGACTTGTGCAGTTTGTTGTCAATCTCTGCAAAAGTCTGCTAATTACGTCTGATGTGTGTCAGGTTTGGTGCCGAAGGGAAACTCTCTCCAGGACCAGAGTTTGCCTCCCTGATCTTCACTATCAACTATAAACACTAACTAAAATCACTAAACACCAAACAACCATAGATTATATGCTTCCAACACAAGCCAAGTTGTTGTAAGTCTTGTAACCATGACAATGGATGAGTAACTTGTTGTTTTCTGCAGAGGTGACACATAATTTACATTAGATGTCTTGACTATGAGAGGCAGTTTGAGATGTTTTATCTACAGGAGGGTACTTTTTTTTCCAGACAGATATCTGTTGTTGCTGGAAAAGTGAAGGAGGAGAGATAAAAAGTGAGAAAAAATGAGTTCAGGGTTCAGTGGAGTTAAGCGGAAGTTCACAGTTGGATGTCCGATGTTTTCATTTCTTGATTTTCATTTCACCTTTAGCTTTCTTTTGCCTTTTCACCATCTTTATAAGTATAAAATAGATTATTCCTAACTACTAACCACTGTATTTGATATAGTTCTTGAATCTTGATGTAATGACATTGAGGGCAAGGATCTTGGAGCCATATCCAATATCCACTGCAAAAAAATACATATCTTGTACATGGTGTTTAAATGTGTATATATTGACTTATTTAAGTGTCTTTTGATCCTAAGGCAGTGAAGTATGAAGCTTTATGTCAGGAGATTACAAGAAGAGCCAAGCCTTCATATCTCTGTTGAGGCCTGGAGGGGCTCAATGGTTATCTGGCCTTTTCTCATTAAGTGGGAGATGAAAGTGGAGGCTTGTCTTCGGTCATGCGTCCCTTAGAGAGAACCTGCACATTGGACATTAATAAAGGCCTAAAGTCTAAAGGGAATCGCTGTGGTCCTATCTCTTATGGACAAAAACGAATCATTTCTCCCAGTGCTTTTCAAGAAGCCGTGGCCTCTACTTGTCTTTTCCATTTCCTCAAAACCTGATCTTTGCCAACCTTGAACTCAAAAGGAACAATTTGTCTTCAAACGAGAAAATCTCCCAAAGCCCTCTGGACTGATATGATGAGTAACAGTTAAAGAGTGAGGCACTCTTCTTCTTGGTGTCTTGCAGTTTTATATGTGAATAGCTTTACCAAAGGATTACAGTAGGAATACACAGAAACCAATATAGCCCCAGTAAGTTGCAGCTGTAACTCACTCACAAATAAGATTTGTGTCCGTCTGGCTGGAATGGTTGCATGCGAATCTGCTTTTTCTTGCACATTCTATTGGTTTTAATGTAATATTCAAGACTTCAAAATGCCCGATAATGCGTGTGACCAAATGAGTGTGTTTACACCAACTTGTGGCAAGTGAGTGACCTGAAACCTCCAGCCAATTGCTTGTTTTATTGGATGGAGTGTTGCATCCCATACATCAGCTAAATAACTAAAATAAACCTGCAATTTACACAATCACTGCTACCATCACTATTATCCTAATTTTCAGAACTTAGATTCCTAAAATCTGTTAAGGAATTTGCTGGGAAAATATGAAAATATTTCTTGAAGAATGAACCAATTTATGAACACTTATCTCATGGTTCCAATCGGATTTCTATTTGATCTAAGCAGGTTTTCTAATCAAGACAAGCAGAGTTCAGTCTTCCCATATGAGGGCTAATTAAAACAATAAAAGCATTAACACTATATTATTATACTAAATATTGGAAAAAGGAGGAGTCACAAAGGGAATCAGCAACTGCTGCAAGGGCTCTGCCCCCTTTGGTTTTCAGGTGGGTTGAACAGCCAGCAGACTTTGATTACTTGATCTAAGGGACCTGCTGGGAATGTAGGGCTGAACAAGATCTCTTATATATGTGTTAAAAACCAGGTGCAGCTGGATCAGTATCGGAATAATGGGAGGGAATTTTGAGGATTTTGTAAACAGCCTTGCATCAGCGTTCTGGACAACTTAAAGACGATTTTGTGTATTAAACCTTTGATAGGATGGAATAACAAGTTATTCAGTTTGAATATAATGGGGTTCAATAAACAGCCAGAGGGAAAAATAGGCTTTGCTCTGTAAGTATTTTGTTATTGTGTATTTTTTGCCGGATGCTTTGACACGAGTCAAATATTCAAAGAGAAGCCAAACAGTTTTAATAAAGGCAACTTGACCAAAAAATGTGAACAGATTTATTTCTCGTTCATGTTTCCTCGTCAAAGACATTCAGTGGGATATTTGGTTTTATAATTATAAAAGAGGATTCATATATTAAGTTTGTTAAGGTCACTGAGTCATCCTGTCTGTGTCCGTCCGGATGGACGGACGTTTTTCACTCTTTACCCAATAGTTGGGTTGCAGGTATAGCAGCTGAAAAATTGAAACCCTGACTTCCATTAATTCCTGGTCACCCAGCTGAAAGTCATAGTCCTGGATCCTCTCCTAAAACCCGTCTGAGTGAGTTTTGTGTGCGAGTTTGGTTCTAAAGAGCTGAACTTCTGTCGATCATATATGTTGCCCTGCTCTAACAAGTCTAATTCAAATTAAATGCAACCAAAATCTTATCAAGTTCTGGTCAGTGACTCATTTATTTCAGGCATGTTAACATAGCTTGCAAAACTGTGGATCTCACGGACTAAACACCTACCTCATGCTAACCAGATCCCCAAGCCACCTCATCAGGTGCTCTGGATCAGTAGTTCTACTGCAAAGTTGGGGTCAGCTCAAACATTCTACAAAGGAAACACTTCTTTTTTTTTACTCTTCCGTCTTAGGCCCATTTCTCATTCTTATCCCTACCCCTTGCCCCTCACCCCTTCAAACGGAGCTACAAGTGGTAGGGCTGAAAAGTTAGCCCTACGATATGCGAC
>JBAMHX010000024.1:5736821-5752347 GCA_037177515.1 Pseudomugil tenellus
AGAGCTGTTTTCTAATGAGACATGTTTGCCACCCCAAAACAATCATAGATCCATCATGGCTACCCCAAGGAAAACTTCCTGGTTCTTCCACTTCGTCTTACAGCCATGAAAGCACCGGTCCTCATGCCTCAATGCAACTCCATCTGCCATATCCAGACATCAATACTTTAAAAATATCCAAAACAATAAAAGATTGTATCTCTTTTAATGTTGTTTTTAGGATTTCTGGTGGGCTGGTGTTGGTCAGAGACGGTGCTAGCACAGGGCAGCTATGGTTCGATATTGTATGAGCTTCGGGACTCAGATCATTTCATCACACTTCTGAATGGATCCATGGCCGAGGGCTACTTCCATTCTCCACACAACACTTGTTTTAGTCCATCACATGCATCACATGCGGCACATACAATAGAAGGAGGGTTAAGTAGGAAATGCAGGTGGCACCCACACAGCTCCCTTTCTTTCTTTTAATGTATTTAGATTAAATACATGCATATATACCACCACATTCAGGCAAAAAAAGGGAAACAGAACAAAGAAAACACCCAAGTGGGATGCAGTAAGGTCTATGTACCAGCCGATTACAGCAGTTTCAATGCACCCAACAGACACATTAACACACTAGTTAAAAATTTTAGCTTGCACCATGCGAATACAGGATGTAGGGTTGTCTCAGAAAGCAATTTATAATTAGTTTCAGTTAACTTTTTTCTGTTCTTTATTGTCATTTAATCCCAGATTATAGTTTTAAATATTTTAAGGTCCTAAACTTTGCATTCTTGCAGACTTTCCCTCTCCCGAGATTTAAAACTCACTCAGACAACAAACTTGCACACTCACACACACCCACACACAGAGAATTAGAACAGATTGATTATTTATACTGTATGTGGATAAATTTTCTTTACCTTCAGTTTGTTGCTGGGAATGTATGTCTCTCTTCCTGCCACCAATTTGTTTGTGTGCATGTCATATCTGTTTTTAGAGATTGTTTGTCTATTTTATCTCCATCAACACAAAGCACTCAGTCTAATGATTAATTTTGTGATTGTGATTAATCTGGATTTATTTTCTCTATAGCCCTGATTTTTAATTAGTAAACAGTCACAAGTGAGTCATTTCTGTACTCTTAATAATCCCAGTTTTACACATTCTGGTTTAATACAGTCTCGGTTGGAGATTTTCCCACTTTTATTATTTTCTTTCTTTTGACTCTTGCCAAGTACTGCAATTGAATTACTTGTACTTGATATGTTAAGTGTTTTGATGTGTTTTTTTTTTTTTTACTTGTCAAATTATTTTGTTTATTTCTGTTCTTTTATTTTCTCAGTGAAAGGTGGGAAATCATGACTAAATTAAGTCTTTAAATTGAGTGTTGATATTCCAATGAGAAAGTTATATATCAAGCCATGACACAATAATTAGGCACATAAGAATTATAACATAGTGTGAAGACCGCAGTGTTGAAATTTGAAGGATGGTTCAATGTCAGTTTGGATAGGAAGAGAATTTTTATGGAGGGAGGGATGTCACACTTCGAAGGGGCATGAGGTCTAACAGCTTTTTGGCCCAGTGTTTGCCCTGTGGGACCATCCATAATTCATGTAGGAGTCATGCACTCGCCACAGTGGCTCTGTAGACTGAATTGCACTAAGAAGGGTGATGTGCGTGAATTGCAAACGCAATCATAATGCTTCTCTTTCACCAGTCTGACAATTATCAAGCCAAGATTGGATCGCGCGTGGAAGTTAGAAAAAAGCCGCGTTATTTATTTCTCAATTTGTTTTCATTTATTTTACAGATTTCCCAACAAGCTTTGTGAATTTACACATACATAACCAAGAGGAATATATTTAATGACTCCTGGAATATATCCATCTATCTGTGCAACTGGTTGCATCCCCTTTCCTGACCAATTGGACGACATCAATCAAATAATGTATGGGCAAGCAGAGTCTGATCTGCATTACCCTCCATTCACAAAACATCCATATGCTTACAAAATCAAGCAAAAGAAGTTTGAGTAAAAAAGAAAGTTTACAGGAGTGCTATGGAAGAAAATGCTATTAATCAGCCCGATTAACCAAATGATGAACTATTCTGTCCAACTTCTCAAAAATCGAGTTTTTCATTGAACGGACATCAGTGACACATTACAACTGGCTGCTTGGCTACCAGCAGCTAATAATGTCCAATCACAGTCCTACAGAAATGCTTTATGAGTTCTCATGCCAGCCCTGTTTTCTGCCACAACACTCTCCATCAATCCCAGCTTCATCTTAATGCGCCAAACCTTTCATGTAAAACTGAATGTTCATGTGCGTGTTTAAGTGCAATCTTGTTCTAATGTCTGGATTCTTGTTCATGCTGAAATTCTTGGAAGAAAGTGTGGAGCTTCCCTCTGCCAAATCAAGCTCAACAACTCCTTGGCTTTAATAGTCAGTTTCTGAGTGTCTCAGATTCATTCAGGACAGATTGCACCATTATTGGGGAAGAAAAAAGCTATTTTATGCGTTAACTTAGAGAAATGATTATCTACATGGTATAAAATATAATTGTAATCTCTTTTTATAGTATGTAATTGAATCACTTATGTTGAATTGCACATTTTATGAGCTGCCTTTTCCTATTGAAACCCATTAAAAATGTTGGTATAGAATGACCTCATTTTCCCTCAGAGACCTCGAAGATGTCTTTTTATTATTATTATTCTCTTTGATCTCTCTTGCCAGAGCTATACTCATGCCATGCCACTTCTCTCCATGATAAATTATAGTTATCTCCGTCTTGCACTTTAAAGGAAGTCGTTCAAAATTTTAAAATATGGACGGGACGTTCCTTGAAGCCTTTTACATCTAATCTGTAGCTGTGTGATTCATATTTGTGAAATCCAGCTGTGAAAAACTAGGCACAAGTGACAGTGTTGGAGAAACTGGAATAAATCAAAGGGAATTTGGATATTTGGAAACAAGGGAGAAGAAAGCTAAAATATTAAATAGATTAGATTCCAGGGCTGTTCTTGTGATTTGGTTTTAAATTATGTGCAACTAAGCAGAAAGTTTGGTGTTACAACAGGTGAAAATCATTCATTTTAAGATCCAACATTTATTCACCATTCATTTAATAGGTTGAAGTGGCAAAAGAAGAAGCTAAATTAAACATATTTCAGAGATCCTGTGATAACCCTTTCTTCCAATCAATCCTTTCACATATCTCCCTCCATTCATTCACACCCCACACCCCACAGCCCCACTCCATCAAGTCATGTTTTTTTCTTTTGTCAGTGTTCAGCACTTTGGGTGACTGTGTCCTTTTTAAAGAGCTGTATAAATAAAGTTGGATTGAACCCATTAATCTATTCTTCACTTGTTCTTTCTTTCATTCATCCAACCCATCAATTCTCCTTCCGCTCTCTCACCAATCAGTCGTCTCCCTCCTCATCGATCCATCCTTCCTTCCTGTTCCCTCTTCCTCATCCATTCATTGCAACTTCCCTCTTGTCTTACAGCACATCTTTTCCTCCCTCATCCAGCCAATCATCTATCCATTTCTCACCCACAAATAATCTCCTGCATCCATCCATCCATCCAACCTTCTTTGTTCCCAGTCATTTTTTCTTATTTTTCAGCTACTGTCTGGAAGGTATAAAGAGAACTTGGGTAATAGACATCCTAAGCAAAACCTCCATCCTGAGTTTCCTTCTTTCCACCTTCAATAACAAGACCAGTTGAGCCCCTCACAGAACTTTCAGGTTGATCCACAACATGGAATACTGGGTTTCCATTACACCATTAAACATCTATTGTTGTGATTTTTTTCCTTTTCTCCTGAGAACCATTTAATTTTAGTTAATCCGTTTACTCCTAGAATAAAGCAAGCTTTGAAAAAGAAGAATCTGCTAGATTGAAGTCAGATATACAATTAATATTATAATTAGACTGAATGTTCAGTTCATGAATTCACTTTATTTTCCCACGATGTTGCAACACTAAATCATTGTTTTTATTTTCTCTCTTTTATATTGAGTTCACACTATTTCTAACCTGGCACCCTCACTATTGTGGGATGTGGGATACACAAAGTAATTGACAATAAATACCAAAGCAAATAATAAACAAAAACAGTTAAAAAAAAAAAAACAATTACGGGGAAAACTTATTCAAAGATCATCAACGATTATCTCTAAAGGAATCAAAACAGTGAACCCAATGGAGAAACTAGGGAAGTAAATTCCATCGCTGGGTCATTCAGTTTTAATAGAACAAAAATTGCGTGTTTTTTATTGGCAGCTTTCTTTGGTTTTATCTGTTCCTCCATTATAACTGTGGATATCAGATTATAATGAAAACGAAAATCTGGTGCAAATATTTGCTTTTAAAGATCAAGTTAAATGCTCTTCATGGTGTTTGTGCAGTAGCCTACTTGTGAGACTTGTGGACGTTAGAGTGTATTGAAGGTTGTTCTTCATATGTGTTGCCATGGAAATATATTCTTGATTCTTTGAATGCATGGCTGGATCTTAATAAAAAAAAAAAGTAACCAGTTTTTACTATTCAAAGACACTGTCACAGCCTGTCAAGGTGATAAACCGCCTGTACAAGCTTGCCTTGAATCCACTAGTGAGGCTGATTACAAAGATGGGGAATATGTATATGCAAACGTGTGTCAGAAGTGACTGAGGCACCTCATTTCTGAGGCTGTTCTCTTAGAAGTTTCTCTGCGACTTTCACTGAGAAAGGAATGTGTTTACATTCCTGCAGTGGCACTCTGCGCAGCAGAGTTACAGAATGGATAAATAGACCCATTTTGTTTTGGAGATCATAAATATCTCATCTAACTATAACAGTATGGTGGTGGAGAGATTGGATAAATATTCAATGACGCGAGGGGAGTCTGTGGAAAGTGAGAGATTTCAATATACCTCCATAAAGCAATAGACTGCAGCTGCAGTAGCAATATTCTCCATGTACAAAATGGCAAGTGCTTACGAACTGTTTTTGGCATTTGAAAATAGATTCTCAGCCTCATCTTCCCAAAAGGCCCCCAGGCCACTTTACAGCTTAATCAGGGCATTTGAAGATGGACTTATCTCACTCTGTAATACCACCCAGTGCCCTAAGAATCCATCTTAATATTTTTTGGTACAGATCATCACCTAATTACCACTGACAAAGAACGGCTGGAAGGTACATCCATTAGAGGATGTAATGAGCCACTGGTAATGAGAAGAGTGAGTAAGATATAGGCATTATGTAGACAAAGAATCTACTTATTAACTTAATGGAATCAATGCCATAGTGGTTTAAAGTACTGCCAGGAAAAAATGGACAAATGGGAAAGTGATCCTAAGTTTGATTCACAGCATTACAGTATCATAGATCATTTGTAAACAGTCATCATAGCAACCATCTCTGATAAAATACAGGTTTTAACACAACTGCTATCCATTTCTATTTCTGTCACTTAAAAGGAAATAATCAGCAGCACAAAGAGATGCAGTATTTTTGAGTGGTTAATGATGACATCACTAGGTTTACGAAGAACTGGACTTGAGTGCCTGCTAAATGAACAAGTGACGTTCAATAAATATATCTTTCTAATGTGACACCAGGACATTTTCTTGTCAAGACACAGCCCCATCCTCAAGGAAAGAAATTATATTTTCACATCACATTTTCACATTAAAAATGTAAATCCATAAACCTTACATTTATAATAAGAATTTTCTTAAGCTTACGAAGTGGTCTTATGTGAAAGCAAAGAGATTTTTCACATTTTAGGTGGAAATTTAAGTGCCAGTATGTATAACACATGGTCATTTGATGGTTTGGACATGAGCCTAAAGTTTCTTTGTACACCAAAGGTTAAAAGATAACATTTTCAGTGGCATGAAGCAATCTTGAAACAATGAAAGAGTACATCAGTACAGTTATACTGCTCATAAAGAAACCAAGGATACCAAAACACTGCTACAATATCTGCATGCAGGCTGTGATTGCTCTACCGAGGAGCAGGATTAGTGGTTCAAACCCAAGCTTCTTCACATGCCTAAGACTCCTAATGGTGGACCAGTGTCCTCACTGGCCGGATACTTTTAGTGTAAGTACATTTGTGTGAATGAATGAAAGAGTCAAGAACACTGTAAAGCACTTTGGAACTCATAAGGAAACCAAAACTCTTTTACAATTATATTCCACTTGTATGCAAACACAAGTATTGTATAGAGGCCATAAGAATGGATCAATCAGCCACTTTCAATGACAGAACAGGGGACTTTAAAACATCCAAATTCTTTTCTTTTTCTTTTTTTATCAACAGAAAAATGCCATGTGCAATCAGTCAGAATTTTGCATTCACTCTGCCAGTTTAGTTAAGTAAGTCATCTTAATAGCTATTTTTGCAACCTGCAGTGATGCTAAGAGGTTAGGATTAGTGCAGCATACAGCCAAAGGCTCAGCACATGCTGAGCAAAGACAGGCCAGGAAATGTTAGCTGGCTCTTACTAGCCCGCTGTCCGCCAAGACTGACACTGTGGGTGCCGAGATGTGCAGCAAGGGCAATCTAACTTAGGGCATGAAGGATGGCAGCCATCCTGGCACTGCCACTGCTGTCTGGCATGTGTATGTGTGTAGATGAGTATGTGTTGCCTGCAGGGGAGCAAATGGAAATTGATGGTTGTACAGGCAACTGAAAGGAAGCAAGAGATCCAGAAGATATGATGTACAGGACTCTGTCTTACAGTCAGACCTGAGTCAGTCCTTGAAGAAGATGTTATAAAAAAGGAAGAGACACTGAAATGTCACTGCACAGAGCTGGTTTACACAGGCAGTTCAGTGATGTGACTCATCACAAATAAAGCATAATTGGCCCGTGTGTGACAACTACCCCATTTTGCTTAAAATCTGCAATATTAGGACTGTTTTGTTAATATGAACTTTTGTCTTTTTACTGCACTTATGCAAGCTTGGGAAAAAGTAGAAAAGCAGTGAGAAGACATTTATGTAACAATTCTTTAACCACGACGTATGTTTATGATGAATGCAACGCAGCTGTTATAGCAATATGGTGTAATGAAAAGTCCAGATAATCTCATAGCAATAGCAAATGAGTTTGAGAAGTGAAGAAATATTTCTTCTAAAGCAGCGAAACGAATTCTAACTTTCCAAAAGGTTACAAAAAGGTTTAAAACTCCTATTACGAAGTGGAGATGTAGAGATTTCAAACTCAGCCTTGCCTTTTTTTCTTCTGGTGTTTTTTATGAATTCTGTGTAAAACCATACCTATAATATATTATCTTTGTTAATGTTTTTCTTCAGGCATTCTTGTCTCTCGATGAAAACAGGCTGTTTGTCTTGTTAAACACCAACTCTGAAAACTATTTGCCTCAATGCTTCAGTTGATGCTCAGATGCTGCACCATTGAGAAAGCAATACAGTATGGAAAATGATTGCTCACTTAGAAACTCATGGCTTTGGAAGAACATCTGGGTCCTCTAATAGTGGACTATTTTTTCTTTTAAGTGAAACATGAGAGTGTGTGTTTTTCCCTTCCTACAAGAATCCCTGTAAGCTGTAAAAATACATGTTTGTTTAAGGACTTGCATCATTAGGATAGTAATTAAAAATAAATCAAAAGCCCTCATTTTAAAGCAACACTAAATAAGTTTATGTCTATAAATCTTTGTTATTTTGAAATTTTGATTTCATAATGGCCTTCATTAAGCTCACTTCTGGTACTGTCATTGCCCTGCAGCCTTCCAGGCCTCAACTTGTTGCATCTGCTGTCATTTGTTTTGCTTTGCGGTACCACATCACACACACTTCTAATTGGATGTCTGTTTTAAAGAAAATGACAAAACAAAGGATAAGTCAAGAGTCAACACTAGGCCTGACTTTTCCTGGTTGTAGAGCGCTCAGAGAAGAGACAGGATGCAAGAGGAATGCTGAATTATGTTTGTTAGATGTGAAAAAATTTGAAAGGCAAGTTTATCTTTAAAGAAGACATACTGAACTGATCAGATATTTTGTCAGTAAAGCGCACCTAACGACAGCTAATTCAGCATCTATGTTGCATCCTACCACGTTCTGAGCTCTTTCTCCAGCAGTCATGATATTAAACTGGGACCAAATCAAAACCTGAACTCTTCACAAACCAGAAAATGCAACTAAGATCATGGCTGTAACAGAATACTGGATGATAAAAGATGAGAACAAATGTGAAATTTATTGACGATCATAATGCAGTCCTCTAAGCTGGGAGGTTCCCACTGTCCTTGAGGGCCACAATTCTGCAGGTCTTAGTTGTTTCCCTGCTCCAACACACCTCATTCAAACCAAATGTATCCAACAACTTCTTAACAAAGAACCATTATTTTCAGTCAGGTCTGTTAGAATAGGAAAAAACCAAAAAGCAGCGGGATGGCAGCCTTTGAGGGTCAGAGTGTGGCACCTGTGCTCTAAGAAGACCAGACGGCAGACATTGGGAAATTACTCATTGCAGACTTGTCACTCAAAGACTTAAGACTTGAGCTGGAGGTGTAATAAAAGACCTGTAAAAATCTGTTCTCCACGACAAACTCAAGCATATTACAAGGGGATGGTAGCCCTCCTGATGAGTAAAACGGCCTCCCTTGGAAGAAAAAGCACCATGAAGGAAAGAAAGGACATAATTCTATGAAGTGGGTCTACATCTGCTTGACCAGTAGGAGTTCATGATAAAAAAAATAGATAAAAAGAAGGCCCCACATGATTTCGCAGAAACACACAACACGTCAGGTTATTTCAACATGATTAATTCGAACTTTGAGGTAAATTTCCTCAACAGTTCTCTGCTGTTCTCCGACAAGTCCAAGCATATCGGCATTGAGATTCTGTCAGGGTATAAGCCTGCAGACTCCTGAATAATCTCCCCCCTCATCCGCAGATGTACTTTAAGTTTGCCTCTGATAAGGCTGTCGGAACAGGGATCAATAGTTGACAAATCAATCCATTCAATAACCTGAGGAGATAAGGGGGGCCGTGCAGTAGAGAGGATTTTGAAGCACTCATCACTTGCATTTCTAATGACACTTGGACATAACTTCAATCACGCAGATTTCACATGAACTTTTATTGTGCAGTATATCACTGTAGGTGGTTTCCTGCAACTAATAAGTTATTTAAAGCCTAAACTCAAAAATTACACCCCACCACTTCTGTGTTCATCATAACCACGCATCCAAAAGCTCCTACTGGCTTGATGATCAAGGTAAATCTTATACTGATAGCTCAGTAAACTATTTCAGGTGGTTTTTCAAAGCTTCTTCCCCATCCAGTGGATCAAAATGTGATTAATAATGGAACCTGCTGCTGTATTACTCATTAGCTCTCAGATAGGGCTGCATCTGGTGTCGCTCATACAGGCCTACAGGCAGAGATGATGTGTATCATTACCTATGATGTCTGCAGTGAAATTCCATCATCCATGCTTTATGTGTCAGTTAGAGTCAAAAAGGATTTTCTTCCCTATCCTTATATGCCTTTCTAATAAGCCACTGCATAGGTGCAAAGCAAGATCATCCTTCAGCCTGAGGGGGCCCATTCTTATTCCAATTACAACATTTACACAAAAAGGGGGATTATAGTTTCAGGGAACTATTTTAACACTAGGTGTGGAAAGAGAAAGGAGGAAAAATGCACTACGTCTGTGTAAATAAATTAAAAGTTGCCTTAGGCAGGTTCATTGAATCTCTGTCTGCAGGTAAGATTGCAAATTGCGAGTACAATTTAGAAAAAAAAAATCAGACATAAAGTTCACATTGCCATGGGTTCATGTGAAGAGAGGAAAAAGAATATTTATGATGAAAGAAATAGAAATAAAAATTTTCATGAGGCTATCTTGTGTGTTTGACGTGAAGCATGAGTGGCATCTGGGAGAACTTTTACTTTTTTGACACAGCCTGATGATAAATTTAGCAGTTTGTGCCATTTCTGCAACCACATACATACAATCAAATGCATTTGCATGAACTCCTAAAATAGGAGTGAATGGAAAAAAACAACCCCTCTTGCAATCACTCCATTCAAAAGCAAAGACAACTGGAAACTGATGGAGCTTTTTCCTTGATACACAGCGTCTCCCAATGTTACCAGTGAGGAGAGGCACTGTTTACGTCCCCATTGACAATGATTTGCTGCCCTCTACTGTCAAAAACCTGGAACTGCAATTTGTCAGGGGAAGAACTAAAACTATACTTCACTATGGGTTTCTACAAGCAATTTGGAACAGTAATAAAGTTTCCTGCTGTGCAGGTAACTAGAGTAAAGATCCTACCAAAGCTAAAGCGCTTTAGTTAAACTCATGTGTTAAAGTCATGTGGTCTAATCTGTGAGGCTGAGCTGATCTTCTGTATGCATACTCATATTACATCTTCTCAAATGTGGAAACTGCACGAAGATGACACATGATAATAGAGAATGCAATGAAATAACGATTTCTACTGCTCATTAAAGATATATTTTTAATTATCTATCATATTTAATCTTGTACACTTAAAATAAATAATAATGTGTTCCTTAGCAATACTTAATGTTCGGTAAATGCATCCTCAGATAAACAGATATTTTACTCCAGGTCTAATTTTATTCAGCTAAAGTTGGGTCAAAATGTCAGAGCAGTGTGTAAAACATGTTTTGTTTTGTGCTTCCATTAGAGCCAGGAACTGCTACCTGCTCTTGATTAAGTGTGAGTGCCTCTAATAAAGGCAGACGTTTTCCCAGTTTGCTGATCTGAAGCATCAATGTCAAGGGGGAAAGACATCAACAACTATTTTTAAAAAGGCAATTTCCCGAAATAATTATAAAACTATTTCTAAAAAAAAATGTGGAATCAGAAAGACTATTTATAAGGAAAAAAAAATTAAAAATTAAAGAATAACCCCACCATTGTCTGCATTACATACAGCATATATTGACATGTAAAAAAAGAAATTACATTCTCAATTTTTCACAGGATTTTATTTATGCCCAGTTCTACTTTTCTGTTGTTTGACTAACTCAGGGACTTGAATAGTTCTTTGGGTTTTATTATCTATTTTCTTTATTTTACTGTTGTTATTTAATTGAGGGCTGTAAAGCCTGAGATGTAGCTGCTAATTTATTTTCTGTTCAGGAGCTTCCCTAAGCATTGCACCGTCTTATGCTCTGTATACTATGCATAGCTGTGGAGAAGATCCTGAACAGTACTTAAGGTCATCTTTAGTATCTTTAACCCTTTCGCGCATAGAGGTCACCACAGTGAACACTTATTTACAAGCTTTATTTATTATAAAGTCATACACATGAATAGTATATTTATAAATAAGCTACATAAATGGAAAATAGTAAGTCATCCCATACACTGTCACCCACTGAAAAAATAAATACATTACATAATTTGACACAAATAAATACATACATTGTATTGTTGTTACTTAATTTTTCCATAGTAATAAACAGGAAAAGAAAATGATACAGCTATATTTTTATCAAATATTTCAATCATATAATTATGAAAATATATTATTCTATATAATTATTTAATAGAATATATTTAATTAAGTAAAGTAAAAGCCGATTAAACTACAATTAATGATCAAAAACAATATTATTTCACGTGTTTCTAGAAGTAAAATAATGTATTTGAAAAATATATGGCTTTGCTTTTTATTAATGCATGCATGAAAGGCTTAAGGACTGAGTGTGAATCCATCATTTTTTTGCTAAAGCCAAGTCTTTCAAACCCCTCTGCTACATCAGAATGTCATTTTGTCAACAGTGAGGAGTATCATTGTCCTGCTGAGATAAACTGTTTGTTTTCGCCCCTGTTCCTTGATGAAAATAGGTTGAGACCATGAACAAGTACTTAAACAACAAGACGCGATGGGATAAAAAGCACACCTGATGCAATGTGATTTACCTGCGCTTGAGCCACTGAGCTCCGTCTAAGAAATCCTCCACTGAAACAAAGCGCACATCAGCTTTTTACTTTTGATTGACAGGAGGCTGCTGAAAATTTTAAATCCTGAGTGAGACGCGTGAAGCAGTACATGCACAGGAGGTACGGCCTGCGAACATGAGCAGACAGATTTAGCAAGGAGGTTAATTAAAAAGCCTTGCTCTGGTTTTTCCTGTCTTTTTGAATGTCAGAGTGGATCTCCATGGAAACAGATGGAGATGCCACTCAAGCTTTTTTGGCTCGTGCAGAACTCCGAACTTAAATTATTGACAAAAATTGAAAAATTTGAAGTCAGCATTCAGTAGTTGGCATTGATATGATGAACTCAGTTCTAGACCAGACATCAATAAGGGACCTTTCTTCATTTACCACATTGCTATTTTCTGGCATAGCTTCCTCTAAGCCAATATTTATGCGTAATAAATTACACTGCCAAACATAAACATAAGAGAGTAAAGTAAACTGCCTTCCACCAAGCGTACCTCACTGTATAGCAGGATCGGCCTATTAACTGAACTCTCCCGCTGCAGGAGTACATTGATTTATTTTTGTCAGTTTGTGGAGATAATAGATGAGAACTTCCTCAGTGTGAACATTTATATACTTAAAGGCTTATTACTCTGGCTCCCTTTGGATTTATCTGTTTGGACTGTAAAAGATAATTGAACTCATAAGTCAGCAAGTTAGACGTAATGTGTGTTGTATCAGAGGTGTCTGAAGTGCATCGTTTTTTGCTTTTTACAGGGAGACTGATTTACAGTCAGTTTGGAAATGAAGAAAAGCCTGTAAGAATATTAAAAGCAAACAGTTCTGCAGAAAACAAATAGTAGTGTATGTGTGCATGCTAAGCAGCACAGTGGCAAAGCGATTGGAGCCTTAGTTCGGGGGACACCTTTCTGTGTGGATCTTCTTGTTACCACTACGTATGCATGGATTCTTCCTCCTCTGTCCAAACACATGCAAGTTAGGTAATTAATTCCTCTAGGAGTGAGTGACAGTGTGAATGGTTGTTTGTCTTTGTGTGTTGACCCTGGATGGGATGGACCAGCAACCAGTCCAAGGTGAAGACGACTGCCTCTCGCCTGCTGATTGCAGTGATAGGCTCCACTTTCCCACACAACCCTCAACTGGACTGAGAGCTAATAATACGAATGAATGTGATCCATACAATCTTCCTCAATCTTCACATCAACACTGTACATTAAGGTGCAAAGCTTGCCCCTGGACCATTGTTTGATTGTTTAAGCCTGGTGTTGGTCAGCACAGAACCATGGCCTCTGGGTTAAAAACTATCACTGTATTTTTTTAACAGAACAAAAATGAAAGACCAGACAAGATGGAAAAGAGGAGAAAAGCATATAGATGGAAGCAGAAAAGGCACAACTTCTTTTAAAGTGTGTAAACTATTGTAACACTTATAATTGGATTAAGTAGAGCTTCTTTTGCCTGCTTATCTTCTTTCTCTACACACAGCAGCGCTGCCTCACCCAGAGTCAGCCTGACACTGGGCTTTTAGATTAACCTGAAACAGTGACACAGGCTGATTGAATATTATCCATTTAAAAAGATGAAAACCATCTAATTACAACAGAATTCTGATTTGTGGTGACAGATATAAAAAAAAAATGTACATTTCTCAAAGCTAGAAGTGATTTGAGTGACTTTTGAACCATGTAGCTTTTCATTTTGTGTGCTATTTAAACGAAGCTGTTCTTTTACAGTTTTATTGTATCTGGGAAAGTGAGTGCTCAGTGCCAGTTTATCTGCAAGATGGTATGAAAGCCAGGATTCACAAAACCTGGCAGAGAAGTGGGGCACAGGTGTGGATGCAGAAACATTGGCTTACTGATGGCTTTTTTTTTCATTAAATGTGTAGTTTTATATGTTTAGAATTTACATGTTCTTTTTTCAGACTGTAATTACTCGAGCCCAGACACAAGAGAGTCCAGAAGGGTGTCATCCTGTTTCTGTTTAATGTTTCTGTTGAATGTAAGTGAAGCAGATGACAGGATTTCACAACCAGCCATTACACAAATAAATTCTTGTTAAATTTCTTTATCCGGCAATGTGCCGGCTCCTAACTGGATGTTTCTCTGCAAAAATCTAATAATTACCTTTTAATCCAGTTCTTTAAAACATGGCTCCCCAGTAGTGTGGCACCATCGCCTCACAGCAAGAAGATTCCTGGTTTGAATGTTTTTCCATGAAAGTCTTCTCTTTGGCTTCCTCCCACAGTCCTACTAGGTTAAGCAGCGATTGTAAATGTTCATTGAGCCGTTGTTTGTCTCTTTGTGTTGGCCTTAAGATGGATTGTCATCTTATCCAGGGTGCATCCTACCTCTAACTTAACAGCTGCTGGACAAGGCTCCAGAAAATTGAAGGATGGTTTCAAACCATTGAGGTCACCAAATAAACTTCAGTGTTAATAGAAAAGGATGGATGATGGATATTTTAGTCCATGTAGCTTTGTTTCTGTTCCAATCTAGATACATCTGCTGAATGTAGTTTTTGATAAAGTTCATGACAATTATGTTTTTTATTGTATTGATTAGTTATATCCCCGAACGAGTGTCGGGTATAGGGTGTCAAGTGTAAAAATTCAGCATTAAAGACATTGCTGACATGTTTTCCTTATTTATCTCACTTTTCTTATATTTAGTACTTTTCGTTCAACATTTTTTAAATATACACACTTTCATATACACTTTTAAAGATGTCAAGTATCACATTTAATCTAAATATAAAGTCTAAATCTAAATTTTAAATCTAAATGCTAAATGTTTAAGCTAAATGCTAAATATTAAATCTAAATGCTAAATACTAAATATAAATGCTAAATGTTAAATCTAAATGTTTAAAATATATGCCAATTGGCCCTGCCCCTTGAAACATCCACCAATAAACAAGATGCATGCACATGCACACACACACAAGAGAACAACCACTCCCACACATGTTTTCAATGTAGACATCTTGATGGCATAAATTTTAGCTAGAGTTGATCATGGAAGGTTGTCTCCCCTCAGCAGAGATCTTGCGAGCAGTTCCTTCATCTAAAATGGTCCTTCACAGTAAATTGGCTAAATAACATGTCAAACAATTGATGGTAAAACACATGGAGTTTATTTTCAGGTTATATTGCAGTAAGTTGGCCATTAGTAGGTGGAGCTACCCAGCATGCCTGCTGTTATGTCACTTGCACCATGACAAAGAGTGCTACTACAGATAATGAGACTGTTCTTCCACTGGGACATCATCACAATGAGGACAGATAGTAACATTGTAAAAAAAATAAAATTAATCAAGGGTCATCATTAAGTGTAAGGTTCTGCACAATTGGAAACAGCACTTCTCTGAAATGTTTTTTGATTCCACTTTATTCATTCTGCAATCAGGTCTTACCAATAACGGGTGGACATATTCAAATAGTCAGAAAGAACACAGTATCATTTACTGAGGTAGCAGTCTCTATCATAGTGCAAGTGACAGAACAGCAGGCATGCTGGGTAGCTCCACCCACTAATGGCCAACTTACTGCAAAATAGCCTGAAAA
>JBAMHX010000024.1:5764677-5780215 GCA_037177515.1 Pseudomugil tenellus
ATATATATATATATATACATCATGTTGTTATATTTATAGCTAGAGGATTCTCTGTTTGAAGTTAATGTCTTTGGTAGTGTAATCGCAACAGCAGAGGGATTTTAATGCTTCTTTCTTATAGTCTAAGCAAATGCATGATCAATAGGGAACCTTATAAATAGGGGTGTAGCAGTTAATACATTTTTCTTAACCGTGAAAATAATAATAAAAAAAAAATATATAAAAAAATCTATTCATCTACATTATGCAAATTAACCCCTATTTTATTGTCAGCTAAATAATCTCATCACGTTTTAAATGCCATTGATGACAGTTTTAAAACAAAAATATCATTTTTATTGTCCCACACAGAATACGTGGCAAAGAGGTGTGTGGAATAAGCCGTTCCTTCTTCGTAAAGAACATAATAGGTTATAGATTTGGCTGTACATTGTCAAACAACAACGGATAAACCAAATATTTTTGCTACATAACTTTTTTAACTTCTGCATCTGCACAAACTCTCTGAGCGACTATTGCGGTGGTGGCGGTTGCTTGCTACGTCCTGCGGTTAGGCTTGTCAACAGCGCGGTATTGTGAAATTGCAGTTTTTTGCGACAGTCCTACTTATAAGTCAGGAATGCCCAAATCCGGTTTTTGAGATCTATCATCCTGCAACTTTTAGATGCATCCCTTCTCCAACACACCTGAATCAAATAGCTGAATTCTCGCTTCTGCATGTCATCCAGCTCTGCATAGGCCTAGTAACAATCCATTCATCTGTGTTGGACGCTGGTTGCATCTAAAAATTCTAGGATGATAGATCTCAAGGACTGAACTTGCGTACTCTTGTTAAAAATCTTTGGAATTGCCATTTGGAGATTCAGAGACACCTAGTGATCGTCACTAACTGCTGCTCATCAAATGCCACATGTGGAGGAGAACTATTCATTTTTTGGTTTATCATTTTGATTTAGTGTTGAAAAACAGGCAAAAAGAGTTTTTTTATGAAATAACACCAAAATGAAAGCTTTAATGTAACACTAACATAACCTCTAACTAACTTTATGTAACACACTTAACACTGTTCTTAGATTCAGCCCCTCCTAAGAGGCATGATGCACGTGGCTTGCACAAATTCTTTAAAAATGGTAAATTACTTGAGTCATTATTAGCTGTTGTTGATGTAAATCCTCAGACATGTACAGAGAAGAACAAAATTCAGCATATTGTGCTGAAGGAAGAAGGAATGCTTCTGCAGTAGATACGTCGGCAGTGGAAAGTGGCAGAATTTAATTTGCATTCAGAGAAGAGTAAACCTTTTGAGTTGTAAGGTAGGGATTTATGTTATGTGCTTGAGTCACTTCCGTGAGTAGAATTAGAATAAATATATTCTGTTTGTGTACTATTTGTGAAAAAATTAGATACTGTAATAACTTTTTGAGAAACCACAGTGTGTACAGATACGGCCATTTTCTAACAATATGTAAAGGTGCATTAAATGCAACATTTCCATGAGATTTTTAATTTCTCTTCTGAATAAAATTCTAAACAAGGTCTATTCCGCTGGAAGCAACGGCTAGAGGTATATCCCCGAACGCCCCCAATATTCCTATTCCCCAATCCTCAAATAGACACAATACAATAATATAAAGCTGCACATGTTCAGTCATAACGCTTCGCCTGGTGTTGGAACTTTGAAACAGCCCGCTTCAGAAATCGTGAAATTTGATACAGGTTGCCTCTGAGGTCATGACCTTAAATTTGCACTTGATTTCAGGTCAATTAGATACATTGTTCCAGAGATATAGCCCAAATTTATTTATTTATTTTTTGTGAATTATGCGCCACCTGGTGGGGAAACCATAAATCCCATAATTGTAAAATTCGATACAGATCATCCTCTTGGGAATGTAGACAGGTATACTGAGTATGAAAATCCAATTGTAAATAGTTCCAGAGATTTAGGAAAAATCTGATTTTTCATGCATAAAGGGCCACCTAGTGACGAAACCATTAATCCCAAAATGGTGAAATTCGAACCAGGTCGTCCCCTTGTGGACCTAAACAGGTATACCGAGTATCCACATCCAATAGTCAAAATTGCTTGAAAATTGCTTACATGAAGGATATCTGGTGGTTGACACGGCGGTGGTCTCGATGAAAATATAATATCCCGACACTCTGCATTCGTGGATATAATAAAAGTTGAATGTGCTTTAAAATGATGAAAAATTATTAATGTAAAGGTTTCTTTGTTCTGGGTTACTTACGGTCTTTTGGTGCATGCTCGTTACCTTGTCCTGTCCCGTACGTATTCCACCTCCTGTCTCCTGTACTCTGTCTTCTTCTTTACGGCTACTGAAAAAAGTTAAGTGGTATCTTTTTGTCAAGCTCGTACTTCAAACGTATAATCAAAATAAAATGGTACTTGGTCCTTTGAAGCAGGAAATGGATATTAAGTATTTTCGATGTATTTCAGCACACCACATCCGTCCTCTGTCCAATCAGAACCCTTTCCGACCCACCAACATAAAGCAGAATCTAAAAGCGAATAAACATGTTTTACATGTTAACTTGAAGAAGAATATTAATTCCGAATTAAAAAACCTCACATAACCGTAGTCAAAGTGTGTTTAAATGCAAGAGATGCTATGAAAGTTGTTGATGAACACATTTTCATCCAGTGTGAGAGCTGAGGGGTATTTGAAATTGCCATGGTGATGCAAAAAAACTCACGCTGACAATTCAGGAATAATTTCTCTGTTTCTATTCAGAGGGAACGGATAACTCCAAATGATGTAGTTTTACAGCCTGTGAAGTTTTTCACGCACATCTGGGTTGACAAAAATGAACTAAGAAAAAATAAAAGTTCCCATTTTGTACAGGAGTATGCGGGGAAGGTGACGGTGTTTATCACATTTAGAAGCTTCTAACTCTTATTACTATGCTTAGATTAACTTTCATGAAATTTGTACACATGCCCATGAAAAGTCTTCGTAATCATCACGCTGCTGGTTTTTCTTTGCTGAGGTGTAGGCAGCACTGACAAAACAATTCTCCAACTAAGCTGCTGCTTTGCCAGAGAAAAAAAATGTTTCTGCATCACCAAACCCAACAGACTTTTCTCCTAATGGTAACACTGTCCCTGAGAAAATATTTTATAATGTCCCAACATGGATAATTTGGAATGTCTGTGTCAGACAAGCCACAGTAGAAAGCATTTATCAAATCATTCCCATGGTTTAGAAGGATATGGACTAAATGAACAAGCCAAAGACATAGCAATCCATTTTAAGGAACAAGTACACACTTTTAATAAACTCTTAATACGCTGCTTTATTGTTCTGCCTCGGTGGTTTCTCTTCGTTATTCTCTGAGAAAAACCTTCCGCCCAACTGCACCCAAACAGCCCAGATTTCCAGACCTTCCAGTTTTCTTTGGCCTTTGTCTTCCCCGTGTGTATTTTTTTCATTCATCAGCATGCCCTTCACCTCCCCCTACTCTTCATTGACGTCAAACCTCCCCATAGCATTTTAAATGGTTGTGTCAGAGCCATTCATGTGTCTGAGCTACTGAGAGAATCTATGAATTTCCACACGATGCTCTCAACCGACTGTTCTTCTGCACTTATCATTTTCACATTATACTCTTCTAAATAATTATTTCTCATTCTATGCTTTAAAGTGTTTGATTTCTTACACCGTCCCATCTTCATATATATTCAACTGATTGGAAGTGATTTTACAGCTAAATGCATGAACTGCACTGTCATATTAATTGTACTTAGTTTGTGTGAGCAAATGGAAAATTGCATGTGCTAAAAGCCAATGAAAATCCATTATCTGTTCAGCTATCACAGTCACAATAACTGCATTGGAAATTTATCAACTCTTATTGTCTCCTCCATGAAAAAATCGGTTGTTTTAACCCAAATGCTCCTTGTTTCACCCCAGACTCTCCCTGTGTGAATAGATCAGTGATTCACCCCAGCTGAGCCTTTCTAGTGTTCATTTTTTCTTCCTTTATCAGAGGGAGCCATGTATATAGTCTTTTGTGTCTCACCAGTGCATTCACAGTGTCCCCTTTGGCTCTCCAGAAGGTCATTAACCCCAATCTGTCCCAATAGTGCTTGAAGCCAGTGATTAGCATCACCTGATTGGTTAGATTGTATGCTCGAGGTCTTGTACTAAGGCAGTAAGTACATCGTTAATGCTGATCCAATGACATAAAAACAGGATATGGCACAATTGAATGCTTAGTGGCGTTGTGCGGTTGTTTGTTTCACTTTCCTCTGTGTCATCATTTTAGTTGGTCTACAGAACAGTGAGAGACTTCAGCTGGTCCGATTAAAGGCATGTGCACATTTGCAAAAGCTGCATAAAGTAGGACAAATGCGTTCACATTCTCATCCCCCCCCCCCCCAGTATAAACAAGGCTGAAATCTGCTCTTCCACTGAAACTAAGGGGGTTGGGTTTCCTTTGTTGTGGGGGTGTAGCAGCAACGTCATGACCCCTGGATCCCCTGAGGGAAGTGTTTGGGCTTGTGCTTTAGGAAGGGTGTCAAGAAAATAGAAAAAGGAATGCGCTTCACTGCACTGCAGAGACGTATCGGAAAGCATGACCTTTACAGAGAAGCAAGAAGAAATAAGATGCCTAATTATGTTCCGAATAAGCCCAAATACGTATTTATTACTCCTGTCGAGGATCACAGCTATAGATTCCGTAGAAAAGTTACCCTAACATCACATATTCATTTATGGACTTGCACACAAACTGTGCACGCTTATTGGCTCAGTTGCAAAATAAACACGTCTTCGTGTATAAAATATTTATTGTGTAGTTTACTTTAAATGAGTCCATAATTTTTTAAAACCCGACTGATTAAAGCATTGAAGTGTTGAATGAGACAATAAACACTGTAATCATCCTCCCACTGATTTCTATCCAAAATTATATTTCATTGTTGCTACAGGAGTCATAATGCTTTTTTAAAAGATGGCTACGTCTTCAAAGTGGACAGTTTCTGTCTTCAGCTGTTTGCGTTACAACATTTCTTTAACTCTGAGTTTTACTCAAAGCTCCATGTGTTAGCCACACTGGTGTTAATGCATGTCAGTGTCTCTTGTGTCACCTTGCAGAAATGTAATGGTGTCCCAGCTGCAAACAAGAGCGGACCCAGCTGAGTCCACTCCAAAGGAGAGTGCTCTGGTCCCATCCCAGGGGCATTCATCAGAGTACTGGGGTGGAGCATGCTGTAGAGTTATAAGACAAAGTCTGATCTCCGAGTATGTGTTTTACCTCATATTTATGCTTTTCAGCTCTTTTTAAAAGATTCTTAGTAGCTTTGATTCAACACTTTATGTTGGGATGAACTCTTATTTTTAAACTAGTAATGGGGACTTGAATACTTGAATATATTAAAAAAAGTCAATCTGAGATCCCACCACCTGCTTTGATTTGACATTTTAAAGGTAAAAATCCCTCCTTCTCCTTTGTCTTCATCTTTTAGCAACTGACCTGATACCTATTTAACCCCTTTCATGTTGGAGGAATGTCACTGTCCATTCAGGCTGAATACACACACTTATAGTACACAGTGACACACAGCACCTGGAGACTTTCTCCACCTACACACAGCTGTCTGCCACCTGCTTTTGAGCAGTCATGCTTGCTTTTCGTATCACTTAGCTTGCATTTAGCACCACTCCAAGTTCGCAGAGCTCCTCTTTTACATGACTGTGGTACCTCCAAGATGCACAGTAACAGATGGCGCTGCTTTCTCTTTCTATGTATTAATTATGTTTCCCACTTGTGTGTTAAAAATAGATTTTTAATGAGAGATCAGAGTAAGGCATACATAGTGTATGTCCAGTGTAGCTGGAGTTTGCATCTGCTTAGTGTCCAAATCGTCCTCCATGTCTGGTGTTTTTTTGTCTCTTCTCTAATGCAGTTTATTCAGGTTGACTTTTCATGTGAGATCTTTGAGTTTTCCGCTTTAGCAAAGACATAAAACATTTACAAAGATTAAGCTCTGGACTCATCTCCTTCAGGTGCTTCCTGCTATAATAAGAAAGGCTTTTTAAACTTGCTTTAGAACTGCATGGCTGCTGGACAGTATGGATTTTTAAAACAATCAAAAGATGAAGCATCAGTCCATTTTCATATCTATTGAATAATAATAAGTAGTTATTGTAACCAGATGTGTGAGATTTGCTTCTTTGAATGTTTTAGTGTTTGCTATGTTTTCCAGATGGCTTTGTAATAGGCCATAACAACGTCACTGATCGCTTATCTCACTGTCCCATCTGTGCCATCATCCTCCCACTGGCTTTCATCATACCTCTGATGGGACTTCAGGGAGTAAGAATGACCTCTGGGTCATTTCTGCTTCATTATTCTTTCTCCTTTGTGTTGTAGGTGTGTGCGTGAGTGTCTGGGCTGCTTCCTTTGTTCTGTTTTCCTGTAGATACAGTTCGCACATACACGTGAGATGTTTCAATGGTGGAAGATGGTAATTCATTGTTTTTTTTTTCTTTTTTAAAGGTTGAAAGAAAAAAGTAAAAAAAGAGGAAAAAGTAAAAAAGAAAGAAAAAGCTGCTGAAGTAAATAAAAGTCAAATAAAATAATAATAAATAAATGTGAAAATAAGAGGATATTAACATTAATAATGGTAACAAAAAAGATTAAAAGAATTTGTCTTAGAAATCTCTGGAGGCAAAAGATGGAAAATTACAGATTCAATAAAACAATTACAGTTTACAATTACCAATATTTTTGGCCAATATCTGAATTCAAATGTGATGCTGGAAATGGTCTGTGTCAGTTGTTTTTTTAATGAGAACCTTTACACAACATGCTCCTCTAACTGAACATGACAAATTATAAAAGATCTCATGTATAGTTTTCCAGATATGTTGGTTTGGTACAACTCTTAGTAAATCTTGTGGCAGTGACATCATCAAACATCGACATGTCACGACAAGTGACATCGTCGTCACTTGCCGTGAGCTTGGAAGTGAACTCGACCACATGTTTTGGAATCATTTCAAAGTGTCAGCAGACATAAATTTTGCTGCAAATCGAACGTTATATCTTAATATACCAGAAATGAACTTGTTTTCCCTAATTACTTTATTTTTTTCTCGTTCAAGGAGGGGGGTGTAAAAGTATATAGATATCAGTTACTATCAGAAAGGACGAGTTGGATAAAATCAGTATATCAGATATAGGTTTTTTTTTTAAAAAAAAACTTATATACAATAATTATATACATTTAGATTTTATACATGTAAGTGATGTATTTTTGTAAATATAAAAATATACTTTGAAAGTAATTAACAAAAATTTTATGAAAGGCGGAATTTAAACTTTAACTTTAAAATGTCTTAATTTTCTTGTTCTTAGAAGTTTTTTTTTTGCTCTTGCATTGCACTGTTTTTAAAGCTATTTCTAATAATTCGACTAAACATTCTTTAAGGTTGACAATCCTAAACTCAGACATATAGATGTTGTATTATTTTTCACATTTAGATATGATAATTGTAATAATTGTAAGTCACAGCTTTCATTGAATTACATGAGTGTACTGAACCACAATGAAGTTCAAACAGGCGCCACATGAGAACATCTGGACTTAGACATCTGCAAAGTTAATTTTAAAAACAATTTTTCTGTCAGCTTTTCTGGTTTAGCCTTTTTCTTGCTCCTTAAATTGCTCTTATTTGTCATCCTTTGGGTAGGAGCTTTTAACCGATCTATCTTTCTGTGCACTTGTGCCATAATTTCTTCACAGCCAATAATGGCAGCACTGTGAATGAGGATGGGATGCCTTTCACATTTCCCTCCCAACCCCGGTGTCTCACTGTTAACATGCATCACATATAGAACTCAGTCCATCATTATGTCACCCTCTCTTTGCTTCCCTGTCATTTCCTCCTTTTGGCTGTCCAGACCTCAGCAACCGCCTTTACACTCAGCTAGATCTTCCATTTTTCTGTTTGTGTCACCTCCAGCCTTGTGCTAACCTCCCACCCCATCTCGTTTCAGCAGCAAAACAAAAGAGCAAGACACTACAACCTCTTTACTTAGAGAGGAGTAAAACAAGGAGAAGGGTGATAACATATTGGGTTTTCATGGGAAACTACTCGCTCCTAATTTAGGTAGCAGTTAAGTGGTCAGAGCAGTCAATTTGATTTCACCGAAGAGCGAGAGCGTGCACGCTCTGGTCAGGAAAAGATAAATGGTGTTTCTTGACTTAATGGAAGGTTGGAGTGCTCGGGAAGTGATGGTTACAGGATGGGGTTGTGGTACAGGTGGGTGTGTGTGTGTCATCGCAGCTGAATGGGTGCTACATAATTCACAAGCCATTATTTTTGCACCCTGCAACTGAAGAAAGAACAGTGGGAAAAGGATGGAGAAAGAAAGTTCTTTAACTCCCTTAAAAGCAGAAAAAATCTTTTCATTTTTGAGTTCCCTCATGAGCATGTGCTTTTATGTGTGTGTAGAAAAATGCCATGAGTGGGCTGTCTGTATAAAACTAAGCAAAACTATACAAGTACAGGTTTGCTCTTTTGGTGGTGTGTGTCCTATCAGTCAGATTTCTCTCTCTGCTTCTCCTGTTCGGCTACATTCCCCTCCTTTCTTTGCATCTTCAGGCTCCAGACGAATCACAAGACACAGGCATGGCAATTTAACTCAGCCTGTCACATGCTGCCTAATTCAAATAGGCTGTGATAATTCGTCCTTTCACTCGTCATCCCTCTCTGTTGCAAGGGCGCTGACTAACCTGCATGTTACCATGGCAATGGGAGCGACTAGAAGGGGGACCCAGCATTTGTGTATATAGCAGGATCCCCCCCTCCCCACACTTTTCTTGCACCCCAGTCCAATAATCTGAGGCGTTTTCTCACCCATCCCCCGCAGAAATTCAAATTATCCACCTGCGGCCCCCACATCTCCATCTCATTTGCACCATTCACCTAAATTGGATCCAATTTTTGCCAGCTCCCATCATTAAATACCCCCATTCTGCCACATGATAACACGCTGAGCTTCTTTCAGTCTCTTTGTCTCACCTTTGTATGGCTGCCATTCTTCTGTCTCATTACAGCATTTATCACTTTTCCAATCACTACAATACATCCATGTGTTGTAACTTTTTAAGAGGTGCTGCGGGATATAAGGAAATTGAGTCATTTCTGGTTAACATCTACATAAAAAAGTCTCAGTTAAAATGGTTGAGGAAAATATAGATTGCTTTATTTATATGCTGGTTATATTTATCTGGCAAAAGTGAATATGTTTCACTAATATGGAGTTGAATGGGAGGTAAAGTCATTTGGGGGGAATTGTTCATGCTCACCTGGTTGGAAATGATTACAATAACCATCCAAGTGTCTAAAAATCATTTTACAAATCAGGTGATGTTAATATTTGTGGGTCCACCGTGGGGAGAAACTGAGCATAAAGTGTTGAGGAAGCAGGGAAACAACTAAACCCTGCAGGGCGTTGGCACCATCTCGGACCGGAGCTTTAGAAACCTGTCCTAAATAAGCATCGATGCCCTTTTGAACTTGATCCGATGAAGACTCCAGAATGCTTTTGTGGAGGATAAAAAAGGACTGATGCGAGTGAAATAGAGGTTCTGCTTTAAATCCTGTTTGGAAATAAAAATGCAACATCCTTCTATAAGAACCTCGTTCCATCTATTTTCCTGCATCTGAGCCAGGAGAGGCAAGTTTTGTTATCCGGCCATGAGCCAAATGTAAACAGGAAGTGGCTGACGTCACAAGACACCTCTTACAAATTCATTTATTATTAGAGGTTTAGGATGTGGGACCCCCTAAGTGAAAGGAATTGAACCGGAGCTGCATCCTAAAAGACGGATCAGTAACCTAATGATGAAGGGAAGGATTTATAAGCCTCACATTTCATAGTACTGTCTCAGATTATGTGGGATGTTGTTGGTTTTAGCATTTTGAAGGATTTTTATAGGCTCTTTATAGGAATCTTGACATAATCCTCCTGATT
Source organism: Pseudomugil tenellus (assembly GCA_037177515.1). Classification (NCBI taxonomy): domain Eukaryota; kingdom Metazoa; phylum Chordata; class Actinopteri; order Atheriniformes; family Pseudomugilidae; genus Pseudomugil; species Pseudomugil tenellus. The sequence goes on from JBAMHX010000024.1 coordinate 5,774,689, forward strand.
CCTCTATTCCTGCAGTCTAATACCAACTCGTAAGTTGTAAGAGATATGACATCACAGAAAGGTGCTGATCACTCAGCACCAGAAAAAAAAAATCAGACAAACATAAAAAGAAAAGGAAGGGTGAAAAATGCAGGCCTCTGCTTGAATAAGCCCATCTGCTCACAGATGGATGCAGAATTCATTTCAGGCTGTTACCACAGTCTTGTTGCTATTTTTGTCATCACGCTCCATCTTTTGCAGGAGGTGGGATGGGGGTTAGTGGAGAAGTGGATGTATGAGGAGGTGTCTATCTGCTTTCCAGCTGGAGGCAAGATCCCAGAATGCAGCTGGCCTTGTTATCAAAGCGGGTGCAGACATATTCACTGGCTTTTATGTGCTTTATTACCTTACTAATCTTAGTAAATGTTTATAGGAACTTGTTTGTTTGGAGTGTTATATCATTTTTATTTCATTATATAGGAAGAAGGCTGTGTAGTTGAGAAAAATATCACTCCTGCAGTTACAATACAAATTAGTCAGTGATTATGATAAAAATATATTTAATAAATCAAAATTTTATCTATAAAGCACTTTTCACACAAAAGTTGTGATGCATTAAAAGCAAGTGTTACACATCATGTATACAACCTAACAGTTTCCCAAAACATATCTAATTATAATCTAATCATAGTCTCACTTTAAATGCACACAGAAAACACACTCACACACTCACACACACACACACTGCATGCAACATGCAAAGATCAACCCAGCCACCTCCTGCCAATACCACCAGCTTCCACCAAAGGGTAAAAAAAGTCAAACATTTGGGTAAACATCATGCTTAACCTCCTGCTTAACAACTGGCTTGACACTGATGTCATGACCACAGGGGCCTGCCAGTAGAAAACCTACGCTGGGTCCACACAGCAACATATCTGGTAAATAAATAAATACAACTAAAATGACAACAACATTAAAACAAAATAAAGAAGGAATTTGCTGTAAGCTAAAAAGATACATCTTGACTTCCTTTTTTTTGAAGAAGTGAATTAGATTCACTGCAGCATTGATTAATTCCTAAAAGAACTGTTTAATGGTGTCTTCATCACTTCATCATAACTTTGCAAACAGCTAGCATGTTCACTGCTAACTGACTCACATGAATCAGACCTAGTGGGTTTAATACGTCTTTTACTCTGAACATAACCTGAATGATCTGAAATTAGTGCAGCTTACTACAGTTTGTACCATCATCATCATCTTCCACAGGAGCTGATGAAGGTCCTGCTCTGGTTGAACTTCAAATCATTTGTATAGATTCTGCAGTGCTTTTTCTTTAAGTTTTAATTAAATTGCACAGTTTCACTGCACTGACTGGTAGTTTCATCCATCCACACGTATAAACAGGATTTAAAGTATCTGGTTGTTGTCTGTTAGTAGGCCACTCACTAAACAGTACAACATATTAATGACACAAGTGAGGATGTTGGGATTAAGGAGTACTAACAAGCAGTAAAAAAAAAACAACACCAGTCTGTCATATGCAAATTCATTCTTTTCATCAGTGATTCATGTTAATAAAGAAGGTTATAATTCATCAAAATGGCAACTGCATTTGTCAGTGAAGCTGGTATCAACTTATGTAACAGATAAGATTGTTTCATCATGATCAAAGGTCGTACACATAACATATATCTATGACACACACACACACACAGACACACACATCTTCCTTCTAGATAAACAGGAGCCAGGCCGTCGGTTAACTGATTTGTGTTACTTTCTTGTGTGGTATAAATAATGATTGTGTCGCTGCTTCTTGGTAGTTCACACAGACTGCCAAGTGGCAAAGGTGACTACCCCCCCAGTAAAACTTAACTACAATGTCTAACAGTATTGCACATAAGAATCAAAATGTTATAAAAACCATGCAATGTTTTAAAAGCGACCGCAGGTTGACATAAACTACTTCTTAGCTACAATGTCAGAATCATTTCTCTGTTTTATAACAGAAAAAGATAAATGTTATACTGAAGCTGTTGTATTAAAATATATTGCAGCACTCAGCAGGACGGAAAGTTGTTGACATTATATAATTGACATGGTACATATGTAGCAGACAGCTACAGAAACACAAATTGGGTTTTCATATTAGTGCATATTTAAAAGTGTTGGAAAATTAGCGCATTTCTGAATTATTATGATTTTTAGTATTTGTTGCCAACTGGGTAGATAGAATTGTTTCCGGCTTTACTTCCGTCTCCCATAAACTGCTAAAAAACTATCCGTTTTTGCTGTTAATTTGTCATCAGCTAGCTTAACCATTGCTTTTGTCTTTTCAGCTGGTAAGGTGTGATTATAGTTTGGTTAGAAGACTTGAATTATACAGTTTGCTTTATAAGCCCACAAAAATAATAAAGTATCACATCTGAGTATGTAATGCTGCTGCATTTCTAAACGAGCTCCTACATTGTCAACTTCTGTATGTTCCTTTTACATTATTGTTTTATGCTCTAAATAATGGACAAAACTTTCTATTTTTATTTGAGTTATTATAAGCTAGTTTTAGCAGTTTTCCTGATTTGATGAACTGAAGTGTCTTTTGCAGAAAAAGGTTTTGAATTTGAGTGTTAAGCTTTGCAGGTCATAGTGGAAATGGCATTTTTACTGAATGAAGACTGTGAGATACCTTCCTCTCTTCTGCATGCTTAATGTTTTACTTTATGCATTTTAATGTAAAGAAAATCTTTTCTCCTCTTGTCCCTCTTCCTCTTTAGTCTCTAATATTCCTGGGCTGTGTGGCAGCTGCTGGACTCGGCCTAAACCTTCTTTGCTTGGCCATCTACCTGAGCTGTTTGTGTTGCTGCCGCAAAGATGAAGAGGAGGAAAGCAAGAAGCCAAACTCCTGCTGCGTCACCTGGTCTGCCGTTGCTGCTGGGCTCCTGACATGGTGAGAAAATCAACACAGAACAAGCGTATATGACAAACTCATTACTTTGCCCACCTACTTTACTAAAGGTTTGCATGTATTAAGATAAATAACACACATTTCAGCTGATGTACTATCCCTCGCACTGAGGATTACACCTGCAATCAGTTTTGCGCATATGTCTTGATTTTGCAATATGCGTGTTTGTACTTCAATCCATAAAATACTGAATCAACTTTGCGGGTACAGTGAGATTTGATAAACTTGGAACTGATTGCATTGACTGTTTTTGTATTTTCTATGTTTTCTTATGAAAGAAAGGTCTTAACCAGCTCAGCTTTATGCACAAACGTCTGCAGCTATTGCTGCGAGATGGCGTAAACACCTGAAAAAGTAACCGAGAGAGCAAATCTATAGCATTTTTTGGCATACCAAATTAAAAAATCATTTTTGTTATTCTTACAAAGATTAGCAGTGCACTCTGTTCCACCAGCTCACGTCTCATCTGTGCTGCTGTCTTTTCTCTGCTCCCTTTTTTATGTGCCTGAATGAAGTGAGGTCCTCCCGTTGCTCAGTATTGGTCAGAGGAAACGATTCTTTTTTGCGTCTGTTATTAATTGCACGAGCAATCATAGTCACACAAATCACAGAAACAGAAAAGGTGCGATCTGTTTGCACCCCATGTAATTTTGCCCTCATTGTTGGGAATAAATCAGCGTTTTATTCTTTGCTGATGTGTTCCACTGATATTCTCCATTGATCATCCTTTATTCTGAGCAATTGGTGGGATCTTTTCATCATAATTAACTATTATATTGTTTTTCCCAAATTTGATTTATATCATCATAGTTTGAATTATATCAATTTTTTCATATTTACAAACAAAGGTGGTCTTAATTTTGCATGTGTGAGGATTTTTCATCAAGATATTAGAGGAACATTTTAAATTCAATAGCAATTTTGTGTGTGTGTGTATGTCATTTATTTGCATCAATATTTTGAGTGAGTTGTGATGCTAGTGTTGAGAAAAGGATGTCTGTAACATAAATATTAGTCATGTTTAGTTTAGACTGAAATAATGTACAGATATGCTTATAATCTCAAATCCACTTTTAGGCCAATATAAATAAACTGGAGTATCCAAAGAAAAACATATAAAAACATACACATCAGTAACATTTCTTGATAGTTGGATACTCTCCAGTTTTCCCCAGGTTATATCTGTCCCATCTGTCTTTGTATTCCTTCCCACATCTCTGCTCTGGATGCTTGTCTGTTCGCCTGTTTTTGTCAAAAGTCCAACCTTATACCTTCTACTCCCGCAAATAGTACCGACTGAGTTTCACAATAGTAAATTCAGTAGATATATATAATATATATATTTAAGTTGTTCTTCTTTTGATGAGGGCAGTCTTTGATCTGTCTCTGCAAAGTCTCTTTAAACTCTGAGACACTAATGTGGATAACATCTCTGTGAAAATCCTCACTCTTTGAAGACTTTTGTAGGATTCCCGGTTTTAAAACAGCACATGGAACACATCACAGGATGGATGTATGGAGATGTTTTTCCTGACTTTGAGATTGTAACTGCATCTGATATTCGGGGGTATTAGCTTTCTGACTTGTAGTTCTGGTGTAAGCCTGACATGAAGGTGTTTTCTGCTGACTTTTGGGTGTAAGAAAACATCAATATATTGAAATATCGCAATATTTTTGACAATTTTATATCAATACTTAAAAAAACTGTATAATATATATATATATATATATATATATATATATACTTTACTTTTAAAGAAGAATATTGAGAAGATGATTAGTCATCAGAGAGTGGCTCAGAGATGCTGAGGTAGCTCTGACTCGTGGTTAAGATGGCTCTTCTCAGGATAGTCCCATAGTGACTGGAGGGCCTACATTTCTCAGCTGGTCTGGGAACATCTCAGGATTCTCAGAACAGTAAAGTTTGGACAATATTGATTCATGGATTGGTATTAGGTTTAGGGTAAAAACACAAAAACTAATAAAAACAACAAGTCAGCAGTCTATATTTTATTTTATTTAACAAAGCTGTCATCCTCTGCAGACTGTTAAAGAGAATAAAAAGGAAAAAAAGAAAAATACTTTAGTTATCTCTTCTCAGGTAAATTTTAAAAAATTACAGGTACTTACAAATAAATACAGGTTAAAATTGATTTATACGGGTTTTACTTTTCGGATCAGGAATCGGATCTTTTATGCCCAGTTTATGATTTTCTATTGTGTTTGCAGCAGGCAGAAAGTGAAACTTTATAGTTTTACAGGTAATAGACATACCATTATATGTTATAACTAAAGCCATACCAGGCCAAATGAACACAACATACACCGCATGAACTGTAAATACACACAGCGTCTCAAAACAGGAAAAGCTTAAAAAAAAAAAAAAAAAAAAAAAATGGTCATACTTTATCCCATTTAATGAAATTAGCAGTACCTCCGACCCTGCACTTGGAACATCCGCTGTGTTCCTCTGCCACTGAGGGAGCTCCTAATTAACAAACAGCCAATTAACCCGCCAGTAAAGGGCTGCCTGTTAATGTGATTTGCATCGACTGGACGCTGCTGGTTCTTATCAAG
>JBAMHX010000024.1:5792331-5803380 GCA_037177515.1 Pseudomugil tenellus
GTTTTTAGAGACGTATTGTACAAATTCTCATACTGCCTGTATTTCCGTACCTAAACGCATCATAAGCAGGCAGTACCGGCCCTTTTATCTGTCTCTGCAGTGGCTGGACATGCACATAAAGCACCGCGTGCACATAAGGCATGCTACAGTGGGGGGGGCGTATGAACACTTCGGCAGGGTGACTTCTTGTGGACTATGAATGCCATGCCGAACAAGAACTTTTTTTTTGTTCTTGCGACCTCAAGAACAAGAACAAATTTCACGCTTCTCGTGGAGTATGTAACAAACTTAACTCTGTCTTATGCTCTGCGGAGACAAAGTAAGAGACAAAAATACCTTAAATTGATCATTTATAACTTAAAAAACAAGTTTATCTTGATGTTAAGAACAATAAAAAGACAAAAGCCTTCAGTTTTTTTAAGATATGTGATGCCTAAAATAATAAGATGTAGACTTTTTGTGTGTTTTATCTATTATTTTCACCTTTAATAACACTAAGTAGTGTCATAGTATACATAGTTAAAAGTCCGACAAAAGCTGGATAAAAGCTTTGCTGGCATAATCTTCCTATTAAAGTCCCTTCTTGGGATTTACTTTTATTTGGAGATTCTTGTAATGGATCATTTCACTTTACTACAGTAATAATAATAAAAAAACAACACTTATCTTACGCTTTATTAATTTTACGCTGTCAGTGACCTGAGTAGCATTCGGGAGATCCATTCCCAGTTGCCTGTTTGCACAGTGCTTCCAGATGGCATCCCTTTCCTCAAGTACTGTTTGCTTTAAGTTTGCCAATGTGGTTGTGTTACAACAGCATGTCCAAATTAAGCCTACAAGCTTTTTTTTTTTTTTTTGGACTGAGGTCTGCACTCACAGCAGGACCTTCCATCCACTCCCAAATTTTGGAAGTACTGTGTGATGATCCTGCCTCAGTGGGGGCGAGCGTTCATTTCCAGATTCTGCAGAAATGGGATCACTACTACTAACAGCAGAGTAAAGTGTATTTAAAACATTTTGTCAACGGATTGTAATGCAGATAATTTTAAACAAATCTCCACAGGTGGTCTTTAAGGACCACTTCCAGGTTTAGATGTTTCATCTGAAGTTTTCAGATAAAATCTGAAGTATCTGAAGTATTAAGATTAAATGGAAATCCTCAACAACTTGCCCTCAAGGCTCTCCTCAAAGTCATTGTAAAGCTGAGGTAAAGCTTAATAAAAAGGAATGATATTATGATCTAGTTTAGATAAATTGTGGTGACATCTAAATTTTCTTTCTTTTTTTTTTACTTGGTCTTGAACTTATTTTAATCTTGGGGGATGAAAGCATGTGAATAGAGACATTTGTAGAATTTCCAAATAACTTGACGTTCATTTTGTTAACCACAAATGAGTCATACAACTTCCCCTTCTTGCAGTGTGGGGAAATCCAAATCATTATGAAGAGACTGCTTTTATAAAGCTTTTCTGCTCTCTTCAACCTCCACACAGCACAAAGCACTTCTTGTTTTATATTAACCCAGCAGTTTTATTTCTGCCACACATACCAAGACTGCTGGATGCACTGGAGGCAATGTTGGGTTCAGTACCTTGTGCACAGGCACATTAGCATGTAGACTGAGGAAGCTGGGGATGAAGTCATTGACCCCTTACTCTTAGTGTCAGCTATCGCCATATACATCAAATTGCCTATCTTCTCTTAAGACTTTGCGATCTGCATTGCATTTATCTTGTTGCCCTCTATTACTTGACTATAGACTCTAGAAGTGACTAACTCGCCTCCTTGATGATATCAGTACGTAATGTAGCATAAAAATAGATTAAATAGTGCAAAAATTTTCACTGCATAGGATTTTATCCTGTTCTGTTTTTAGTTCTGTTTGGGTTGGTAACCAGAGACGGATCCGTGCTGGATTTTATATCCTTTTGGACCAAGAAATGCACTGAAACCCAAACAGCTGAAATGGGTTTCTGCAGCTGTTGACAGAGGAACTTCTAGCAGAGCAATATATATCACCTAGTTTTCTCTTCTTATAACTAGCTCTTAGTGTGATCATGTCTGTTTCATCTGACTTCAGGTTTATTCATTCACATTCCGATTTTCATAAATAGCCTACTGAGGGTGTGTAAACTTTTAGTTTAGTTTTAGTGTGTTGAAAACAAGGTACAATCATTGCTTTGTTCTAGTTTGAGCAACATAATCATTTTATTATTTTAGTTATAGCCTAATATAAAAAGGGATTTCATTGTAGGGGTCTTGGCTGTTCTGGTGTTGCCAAACTTTCTGAAGGCCTTTATACACTTACTTATTTGTACAAATAATTTGCAGCATTTTTTATCAGATCCGTGTCAAGTCAACAGGAACATTCACATCAATTATGAAATTATGCTCTGTGATTTTGCAAGTTTTATTTTTTTGGTCTCAGGTCAATTTTCTCAGTATTTGCATCTGACAGATACATAATCAACTAATTGGCGTCACCAGAGCCTGGTCACCAGCTATGCAACTGTTTCTTTGTTGCGGCTACCTCGTTCAAACTTTGTGTCATTATGGCAACCATATCAAAGCCTCTTGAACAGACCCTCTCAATTTGCTTCTCAAATTGCCCCACAAATATGCTAAAGTAGGTCTTGAAGTGGCTGTGGTCATGCTTCAGCTCCTGGACAGTCAAATTCCTCACGTTCTCCCCTTTTTTCTCTAGAATTGGAATAACCAAGTGTGCTCAGATTTTTTTTTTTTTTTGCCACAGCATAACTTTATTGATGCAATGTCGCATTGCATCTGGTGTGCACACACAAAAACGTTGTTATTTTGCCTTCAAATTATTTTCAGTTTCGTGTCATTTATTTGCATCGGATCCAGTGTGTGATGGCCTTAATCTGGGATTTGTTGTTAAGAAGTCATCTTACAGTTGAAATTCTATTGAATTTGATTAATAGTCTTGGCTAAGGGGGTCACCTGGGGTGGCTAGTCTGATAAGAGGTGTGGTCTTGGCCCCCCCAGGCCATTCTGCTGAATTAGCCCCTATATATTGGTCAATTGTAAGTGCATTTTTAAGAGCAATTCCTTATTTTGTAATGTATCAGGTGATTATCATGACCACACCAAGGATGATGTAAAGCAGGGGAGTGTACAGCTTCAGGTACTAGATAGTAACATATCATCATTATTTATTAGATACAGGTTGTGTTCCAATAATCTAATAAAATTGCTTAATAATATGGTTGGTCAGAGACAATGGACTTGACTGATTGGAAATGTCTAATTATTACATTCAGATGTAGTTTGAGATTGGTGATGACATATAGGTTTATTACAAACTTCATTTCGAAGTATAGTTTGAGTTTTTTCTAGTGTTTAAACTTGCTCAAGTCTATCCTCTTACTTGCTGCTGTGTTGAAATTCTCAGACTCCCCCTTCCTTCTCAGTTATTCCATTGAAAGAGTGAGACATTTCAGGTTGAGAGAATTCTCAGCAACAAGCCCCAGAGCTTCCCTGATCTGCTGCTCTAGATTTAATCAGAATTGATTGTGTCAGTTCTACATACACATTTTTTTTTCATACCTGCAGTTTTATTTGGCAAAAAGGCAAGGATTTTTAACAAAAAAATATATATATTCTTCTGTGTCTGGTAATGGCAACAATTACAAGTATATTTTGTTTTATTCTAATCAGCAATATAATTACACCATTTGAAGAAGATCCTGAGATGTGTGTTGTCACCTTTTGTGGTGTATAACTAGCAGTTATCCTGTGAAAGTATCTGTGCAGGCAGAGATCAAGGGTGACTCGCTGTCGAAGAGTGGGGATTAAGCCTCCATCTGTGTTAATGGAGATTAATGTAGTGATGTTCGAGTGGCTCTATGTGGTGACTCAACATGGCTTCAGTAATAAACACTTTTCTGAGAGAGTAAAGAGCCCTTAGCAGCACTATTTTGGAACATGTTAAGACGTGTCACAGCAATGATGAGGGAAAATTATCTTAGATTCTAAAGAGCAATCCTAAGCTGCATGGTGCTCATAAATCCACTCCCAGAATAATTTACACTGGAAACATGAGGAAATATGATGAAAAGCAAGTTGAGATGATGTGCTTGTGGATTACAGCCCACTTTTTGGGGCAAAGCTAGTACATAAAAAATAAATAAATTAAAACAGGAATGATAAATAATATTATTTTAGTTAATGCATTACTTCTCCCAGACACATATCAAAGTGGAATGGTTGTGTCAGATGTAATGTGTAATATAATGGTAATGGTTCAGCTATATAAAAAAAAAAATATACATATATATATATATATATATATATATATATTTTTTTTTTTTTTTTTTTTTACACACACAATGTGAGTAGGAAATCTTGGTCAGAAATGTTATTAATTGACCAGCTCCAATTTTAAGTAAATTTCCTTGCTCTTTTAAACTGTGTGTTTCTGCTCCTTATCGCATGAAATTCCTCATCATGAATGAGTATCCATTGCGTTCCACATGTTAAAAGAACTAATGGGCAATGTGAACACCCCATACTCAGCCTCTGCTCTATAACTTCATTTTGAACCTGTGTTATTCAAATATGGATGACTTTCTAGATTGTACGAACTGATCTTAACTGACTGCCTTTTAGAAAACACTGCCACATTCATTTGTCAAAGTCATATTAGCAAGAGGAGAGAAATCATTAACATATAGATCATCTGAATGCTTGTCAACACGTCTCTCTGGGATTTGTGAACTTTTGCAAACACATAATTGCACATGGGGGCCTTTAGATTGTGAATGTGCTTTCTTATGTGTTTTTGCATGAGGGAGTTCATTGCATGCCGCTATAGACTGTTAAGGAGTCTTAGTCTTGAGCAGGACAATGAGCCCAGTGTGCTGCACAGTTCCCAGTCTCCCCCCACCTAATTAACCATGAGCCTGGGAGACAAAGCCCTTTGATTGGGAAGAACGAGGAGAAGTGCTACACCGTCTGATTGGCAGAGTCAGGATTGAAATCGGTATTGAAATCATCTGACAATGAAAGCCTCAATGCGTTTTGCCCCACACAGATGCCTTTTAGCCCAGCTTTAGGAAAGTTTAGAATTGAGTTAGCTCACAACATAAGGGAGAAAGGAAGGAAGTCAGACGCTTTGTCACTGCTGAGAACGTGATTAGTTATGGTCTGGAAAAAATGCTTATGATGTGTCTTTGTGGAGCACGGTGAGAACCTGAGTTCAAGCGAACACTTTCACACTGGAAGATGTAATTTGACATTTAAAGTGTACAGCTACACTAATAGTAACTCTATTGTTTGGAGATGTGTGTTTTGAGAGGTTTTTTTTTATCTGCAAGCGATCTCTCAATGGACTGTGTTGACGTCTTGGTCAGTCACTAAGTGTTTGCTTTAATATCACACTCAGTGCGGGCTTACCGCATAATTACAATCGTGAATATTTTCACACCATGGTTTGTTTAAGAAGTGCAAAACATATTTCAAGTTTTGGACGCTGTATTTTGGCAGGAAAAAGGGTAACGGGTTGAAACATAAATGGGAGGTATAGATCTGACAACTTTAAAAGTCTGTTATTGTTTACACCACCTTTATCATTCAGCACACAATCTTTATTGTAATTGATCTAAGGAGTCTTCAGGAATAGTTATTCTGTTTTTTTGAAAAACTTTTCAAACCTATCCTTTGGATGTTGGCTGCTTTCTTTTTCTTCTCTGTCCCTATTTCTCTGTATTTCTCTGTCAAGTTGATTCAACACTAGTTCAGTGGTGTTAACATTCTGGCTGTAGGGATTCATCATCATCAGCCCTGTTGCCATTGATTTTCACCCCAGTTCTTCTTGTTTGGAATAGTTCATCCTCCATGCTCCCCTTCCTTCAGAAGGGATTTTTTACAGCTGCCTTTCCATTTTTGTCTCCCTCTGAGATAGAAATGATCTCCTATGCTTTGATTTAATTGCTTATAAATAATTTGATGTTCATTTGTTATAGCAACATGGTAAAAATCTACAGATGGCAAAGGCTCTGCAGTGATTGCTCATACTCCCTGTAACTTAAATCCATCTTTTCAAACTTGCTTCTGTGTAGCTGTTGAGTTTTTTATGTTATTGTTTCTTGTATATCTTTGTGAAGCACTTTGTCATTTTTATCTTGATAGTCAAATATGTCTGTGTGACAAACTGCTAGTAAGAAAGTGCAGATTTGGTCCAATTTGCAAAGTTGTGTTGACACAACACTGAGTTTTGAGCCTTTTTAAGCTTTAGTGATTTATCAATGGTCAGTAGCTAAAAAATAAAGCAAAAACAAAAAGTTTCCAAAAACAACTTTCAGAAAGCTTGGGAAATTCTTGATGAAGACTACTTTTAAAGATAAAACAATAAAGTCTGATGCCTGGGAAGCAAACTATCTGTAAATATGGACTGAGTTTATATTTTTCCAGATATATCTTAGGGTTTTTTAACATGTAAGTTCTAAAAGATGCTTATTGTTGACAGCTTGTGGAAATAAAGTTAATCTGTGAATCTGGTGTAGTCTTTAAGGCGTTGCCACTTATGATGTCATCATTTGTCCAGTTTCCTCATTCTTTTAAAGGTATTTGCATTCAATACAATGATGTGACAAGTTTCATGTAATATCGATCCATCCATTTTCTGCCGTTTATCTGGGGTCGGGTTGTAGGGGCAACAGACTAAGAACGACTTCACTTTCCCCAGCCACATTTGCTAACTCTCCAAGGCGATCTTGAGGCGTTCCCAGGCCAGCCAAGAGCTATAATCCCTCCAACATATCCTGGGTCTCTCCGGGGTCTCCTCCCACATGGACGTGCCCATAACTCCTCACCAGGAAAACGTCCAGGGGGTATCCTAACCAGATGCCTCAGCCACTTCATCTGGCTCCTCTCGATGTGGAGAAGCGGCGACTCTACTCTGAGTCACTCCCTGATGACTGAGCTTCTCATCCTATCTCTAAGGGAGAACCATGTAATATTTTTTGGAAATCACACTGTTGGAAAACTAATATTTTATACTTTTCTTATTTAGAAACTCTTTTTTTCTTAGCAAAAGGCTGCTATTTACAACAAGCCAAATCTTACCATTTGCAATCACTGCTGAGTTTTCTATGCATGGACACAAGAGATGTCATTCCTTAGTTTGGAGCCTTTAGCCATGAATGAGTCAGTGTTTAGTAACTCGATAAACAAGTAAATTCTTTTAAAGATGGTCAAGACCAAGGACCGGACTGTAGATGAGTAAAATTACAGCCACTGGGGAACTTTGAAAGACCTTCAGAAATGCTGGAGACCACTTTCACAGCTTGTGAAAAAGACAGCTTTCCTAAAAGCAAAGTATAAGCAGGGTGCATCAAGTCCTTTTGTGCAGTTTCATATAATGGAAGTAAAGAAGTGAAAAACAGGTCTTTACAGGGGTGAGTTTTTTTCATCTGCTGGCATCGAATAAAGCCTGCACATTATAAAAACACTGAGCATACATACAGTTGTTATTCAGCAACACTGATAACCTCTGGCCTACTGTGGTGTTTGTCTCAGCGTGCACGTATGTTCAAAGGTTAAACTGGGTGAGATCACCTGACAGATCAGTGAGAAGAAGATGACAAAGCCGGATTTACGGCTTCTGTTCAGTTCCCTGCTCTGGTTAAATTCGACTTTGATGTTGATTTATAGTTCAGCCTGCATCATATTTCTCCAGCTGATGCCCCCAGCGTGAAGCTAGCTGGCTGAACTGTATCACAAAGTGCATTCTTTAAATTCTGAGCCACAGTGGGAGGCTTACCTCATTTCTCAGTACAGGACTATTTCGTATTTATGTCATTTCATTCACTTTGGTACAAGACTAGGGCGAGAAGAAGAGGACATGCAGGGGAATAGGCTTCATTTGAAGAATAACCCATCTTTATTTATCCTCTTCTTTATTTCTTCCTTATTATAAACAAAACTGTAGGAGAAAGCACAACCTGCCTACTTAAATATATTTTTCTGTTCCGTTTAAGGATTTTTGTCCACATTTGGCATAAAGCGCTATGACTTGATTGTGTTTTGCGTTAGGGTGTGGGTAATGGAGGATACTTTTAGTGGAGGATCATGGTTTCATGAATCAAGCTGCACACAAAGCTGCAAACTTGTGATCAATCTGCAGTTCATTTTAGAAGAACAGATGCAAAATTTCCTCAAAATAAGCATCACGTTGTTCTACTCCTAATCTTCTTTGGTATGTATTAGTGAGTAGAGCTTTATCCAAAGGCGTGCTTAGTTGGCATACTCTGTAGGTGTGAAAGCTGAAAGCAGTTGACCACAGGGGAACCAAATGGCCCCTTGCGAACTGGTGCTTAACATTACATAAGCCTTGTGCACAAATGCATGCAGAAATCCTGAACTGGCTTTCAAAAGTCTTAAGTCTATATTGTGATGGGTCAGAAGTTGTCTGGATGCAAGAGATGCTGTTAGATGTGATTTATGAACTCTGTTGAGGCCAAAAAGAATAAATTGTGAGTAAAAAAAATTGTGTGTCATCATTTAGATGAGAGACTATGGGAGAATTCTAGACATGAGGAAAAAGCTGGTACTCTGAGTACCTTGGATGTGTAAGAGCACCAGTGAACTAAATTCAACAGAGGTCTACTTGGGGTCAAAATGTACTTCTTTTGTGGATGAGATGAAGATAAGATTTTAAACTCCTTTATAAGATAAAGTGTTTAGGACTTATAGCTCACTTTTTCATCTGACAGACTCAACTGGAAAACTTCTTAAAGGCATTTTGAAAGTTAAGTACTTGAATAAAGATGGAGATATATTTTAAGGTTGTTCTGCTGAGCTTTAGTACCCATGCATGCAGTAAATATGGTCTGTCTTGGACCATGACTGAGCTGCCCGAGCACTTCAGACCCGTGTTCCATTTCATGCTCCAGCTCCCACATTCAAATTTAATTGAGGAGACTCATCGACGTCAGACACAATGAGTTAGAGCAGGGAAGATGTCCAAGCATATAACATATCCCTCTTTTCTTTTACTTTAAGAAATCTTTTCATAACCCCCAAGTATTAATGCTAATATAGCAGAAGAGGCTCCTGCACACTTACTCAGATTTTTTTTAGTAATGGATTGAGAAATACTAAACCTAAGCAATATTTTCACAAAGAATGGACAACTTTAACAGAAAATTCCCCTTTTCAATATTATGCAAAGAAACAGGCCATGGAATCGCACAAAGACATGTTCTCTGCGAGGTCTGAGCCATAGATCAAAGATGTCCTTTTACATCCTCTTTCTGTTTCCAGTTCCTTTATCTGTGAAGCATCACTTCCTCTGAGGATGTGCACTCCCACCACACACACACATACACACACTTATGTTAGAAGATAGAAATCAAAGTCTGGTTAAATTTCTAAAGAATCAGGATCAGGTTGGAGGATTAGGACGTTCACACACCTATGAGTATATTTTTTCAATTATGATTTTACCTGATAAACTCCAAAGGAAAGATTTGATTATAAGTACTGCTCTGTTTGTTTGTTTTTTTTTCTATGCATATGTGCCAACTTTGCTCAGTTAAAATGAACATGCACGTTTTTCTGTCAGGCGTGTCGTGTGGAAAGATGGAATTCAAAATGCCAGAGTCTCTGAAAAACATCCACCAGGCTGCATGACCCTAAGAATAAATACGTGCTTTTGTAAAAGAGAACCTTTTCATAAAACCCACTGATATTTATTTTCTACCCTTTCCTAGAGCCTGAATCTATGAGCAAAACATTACAGTACGTTGTCAATTTAACAACCTAAAGCTGTATCATTTGTCACAGTTGTGGCTTTGGTGTCTTACTTTTTTTTAATTTTGTTTCTCGCTTTTCCATTTGACATGTAGAAATGAACATCCCACAGTAATATCCCAGTCCAGAAGATGCAAAATGTTTGTTTGGAAACTATTCACAACAAAGAAGGCTTCTACATGCCCTAAAAACATAAGACCGAGATAAAACCATGGAAAACTGGGACTGGGAATTATATCTCCTTGATCGGTGCAGATCACTTACATGGTGAGGATCACACCAAGACAGTGTGGAGATTAACTGGATTGGCTTTTTCCCACAGGCACTTCAAATAAATCTCTCACACAAGGGGCAAGATCAGATACACGCCTTCATTTTTCTGCCTCTGCTATTCATCGGCTCTGTCTGAGGGGGGTGGGGGCATCAATGAGCTATCAGATAAACTACAGAGCACTCCAAGTCTGAACATGGCAGTTGTAACTGTCCATTTTCTTTTCTTGTTACTGTTCAGTCATCTCAGTTAATATAAAACTCATTTCATTCCCAAGAGATAAAGTGCAAAAGTAAATATAACCTGGTCTTTTACCTAGTTTCCAATGCATGTGCAGTTTCTCTGAGTGTTTAGTATACTTAGCTCAAGTCCATATGCATGGGAGTTATTCTGTATTCAGGTCATTATACCTTCTTTTCCAAAGCAAGCCAACAGTTGGCCATGTGGAACCACTGTCTTTGTACAGGAACATTGAGTACAAATACATGATTTTACCCACTTAGTGTAATTACTTTTTCTTTTTCGACTCTGCTTCTGATTGGTTTCTGCGACCACTTGGTCAAGCATTGTCAAAGCCTCTTCTTTACTCTTCTAGTTTTTACTAGCTATACATAAAAACTACACACATCTGCCTGTGGTTTGTTTCGGTCCGTGCTGTCTTCCAGTTATCTCTTGATTATTATTGTAAATAAACTATAGACTCTGTGTCCCGGGAGAGTTATGTCCTCTTGCTCAGGATCGTTGATGATAGATAATGGTTGGCATTCAGATGTGGTCATTGGAGCTTGTCAGAATGTTATTTGTTGGCCTCTATGCTTGCCTTGCAAGGAGACGATACAGGAAAGTGTTTTTCATCAATGATTATTGAGTTTGGTTTGGTGTAAAAAACCAAAAGAAAATTAAGTCCATCCATCACTCAATTACCTATGCACTGCCTAGGCAAGGCCAGTTGGAATCCACAACAATAATATATATATATATATATAAGTATATACGTATATATA
>JBAMHX010000024.1:5803659-5815091 GCA_037177515.1 Pseudomugil tenellus
GTGGCTGGGGAGAGGGAAGTCTGGGCTTCCCTCCTTAGGCTGCTGCCCCCGCGACCCGACCCCGGATAAGCAGAAGAAGACGGTACGGTATATATATATATATATATATATTATATATATATATTATATACATATTTTTCAAGAATTCATTCCGCCATTGACTGTTTATTTTCTATAGTGAAATATGTAAACATGAATCATTTCTTTGTTTACTGAAATAAAACAGAAAAAAATGTCGGTTGACATCTGTCTTTACACCATATTTAATTGATTTGCTATTTCATGCAAGTTTATATTATTTCCTTTCTTAAATAAAACAGTGAAACACAAGAAAATGAAGAATCTGACCCTAACAGGCAGTTTATAGCAAGATGATGTTCTAGCATTTTCTAGTCCTTTTCAAGAATGACTACTTGTGATAGTGTATGAAAACATTTTACAGCAACCTAGCACAAAATATTTAGTAAATAATGAAGATGTCTCTGTCTGTCCTGTTTAGTTTGAGATTTTTTTCCAACCACAGGCTACTTCACTGAATGCAACCCCAACTAATTACTTCCACTCAACCTCTCCATGTGTCATGGCTTTGACATACACAAAACTTCATAAGTTGTCTCTTGTAAATGCCAAGCTCCCAGAGCTGAGTGGAAACATTTATTATCCGTTTTAATGATCAAATAGCAGGATGTCTCCAAGTTCCATTTCCCTGTGAATAAACTTTTCTCTTTTAGCAAAGCACATAGTACTTAAACCTAAGAAGGTGAGAAATGTCAATACAGGATATATTTACCAAACGCTAATTGAATAAAGAGGTTTTGTCAGATAAAAGTTAAAAATAGAATACAATAAATTAACTGTTTGTTTTGTTTGTTGGTGGCTTGAGAAGATCACAGTTCCCTTCAAGCAATACATGGTTTGCTGTGTGACTAAAAGGCATAGAGTGGTAAATAAACTGGCTTATTAGTGATGGATCACTTTCCAAAATATCTGAACAGCTACAAGAGAAAATTAACCATTTGACCCAGAAGTCATTTTTTTTGTCTGTTTTCCAGGCAAAACTGTTTACTTAAACTAGAATTTTACGCTTTTGGTTCCAGCTGTCTTACAGCGTGGGTTACTTTCCTCCTTACTGGTAGCATATTCAGCCAAATGCTTAAGCTAATATTACGTTTGTACTTAAAAAAGAAAAGAAAAAATCAAAAAGTTAGCAAAGTGGTTTTGAATCTTCACCAGCACTCCTCAAAACTCCACAGAATGAAAGGTAGTGAAGGAAAAGGAATTTGGATCTGTCCAAATCTGTGCGTTATGCTAGCAGCTCAGATAAAGTCACCACAAAGGTTGTTTGTTGTGTCAACTGTACCACAAGCCTACAGCTTACTAACTTTTTTTTTTTGTTTTTGCAAAAATGCAGTCTTTGTGTTTTCTGCTTTTCACATTGTGACAGAAACATACGAGGTATTAAAACATATCATACATGTATCTGGAAAGAATCAATGTGGTCAAACACAGACAATATTTCATTTCTCCTTTCTCAGATAAAAATCTATTTAAAATAAAAAAAATTGTAATGCAATTACGATTTTATAATAAAAAAGTGGTCACATATAAAAACCCAACAAGTAAAACAAAGTTAGCAGTTGGCTTAAGGCAAATGAAATACAGCATGGGTTGAATTCTGCAATGTTTTCTCCTCTCTTAGAATCAGCTTAAATCCCCCACAGATATAAAGTTTTTAAGTTATTCCAAGTAAAAGGATGTTTTGTTTCCACTCTGGGGACCAGTATCAGTTGATCAGAATGAGTGAAGCCATTACTGGAAGGACAGTGAGAAACCATGTGTCCAGAAAAACATCCTGAATTATGGGATCAGTTGACTGTTTGGTGAAATTAAACACTAGTTGAACTCAGGGAAACATTCAATAGTAAAGTGAAAGCACTGAAGTGAAGAGAACTCATGGGATTGGGACTGAAAAACTGTGCAGCCATAAAAATATTAAGTTTATATAGATCTGGGGTTGTTGCAGCTGGTCAGGTCTGAATGTGCCGTCAATAAGATTAGCTGACGACCTGAATATACTGAATAACAATGTTATTTCATCGCTGCATTTTGCTTCCCCTGATGGCACGGCCATATTCTGAGATGAAACTGCCAAAAATCCCAGAGCTTAAATGATGAATAACCAGTTCAGGGAGCATGAGACATCATTTTCACACATGGTGTGGCCATCACAGGCCAGACCTGAACCCAATTAAAAATCTTTGAGATGTGAAAGCAGCTGTAGTGCTCAGGTTCTCCAATGTTTGTAAAAGTAAAATGAATGAAAACTGGGTGGAAATGCTTCTTATGATAATTCAGAAACAAACTGAAACAATGCTACAGTGAAATTTGCTGTATTCACAGGTGGTCCAGCAAAATATTAAGTGTGTAACCTTTGTTTTATGTTGTGGTTTAACTGAAATATTTCACCTATTTAAATTAATTACTACTTATTACATAAGTATTATCATGTAATAATACACAACAATCACCACAGGATTGAATGAGATTATGTTGCAAGATAAATAGATGCAACTACAAAACAGAATATCTTCATAAATTTGATATTTTATTCTGAGAAATATACCTATTTTTTTTCTAAAATAAATACACAATACAACCGTGTGGTACATTTTTACCAGGAAATGTAAATAATGAAGGGAAATTTAAAGATATTTATCACATTTGGTTAACCACGTCATCACATCATCTCCTTTCTTACCCTGCAGGTGGCTGGCACCATGGGAAACATGAGGTCGGGCTTGCACCAGCACCTTGCAAGGCTGGATGAGATTTTTGCCACACGGGGCGACTACGTGCAGACGCTGCAGTTCATGCAGCAGATGGCTGACAATGTGATCAAACAGCTGCTGGGTCTGCCTGACTGGGAGGAGGCTAAAGTGGACCTGGCATCCGTTGCTGACCAAACGGCAAGCATAGAGTACTACAGGTAAAGAAATGTAGAGATGCAAACAGCTGTGTTCAGTGAGGAGGATGTCATCTGTGCAGAGCTGAGAGGATAAATGCACAAAGTCAGAATTCCTTAAAATTTCTAATCCAGTTGTACATCCTATGAATATTGCAAAAAAGGCTGCATTGTGCACAGATTATTGTTGGAGGAAGAAGTTGCACACGCTTGCCACAGAAAGTATTTCAGAATATTACGTTATTCATGCAAAGGGAACGAGCGGCATCCACAGTGGGTTAACTGGAAGAAACTTATGAGAGTAGACTTCAGAGTACGAGTCAAAGTGGCTGCAAACCAGGAATGCCATATGACATATTCATGAACATTGAATTTCAATATGAAGTCATTCATGGCTCAGAGTTAATGATATCAAACATCTTTTACAGCTGCAATCACTGTGCAAGTCTAAAACACACTGATGTAGCTGATTAATGTGATGGGAGAAACATTCTGCATGTTTTGACCTGGATGTATCACATGATGTTAAGTGGATAGGAATTAATGATGCGATTGCATGTTTGTGTCATCGTCTCAGGTGGTCAGGTACATTTCACAAAAAGCTTCATGTTAAATTTCACGCATGCTAGCTTAAGCTATGCATGAGAATATATATTGGTGACTGACAGCTTTACCTATTTACATGGGAAAAGAGATGTTTTATACTTGTACATGCTTTTTCAAGTCTATTTGAAGAACGACTAGAGAGAAGTAAAAAAAGTAAAAGTTCAGTAAAAACGACGGATTTTCCTTTTGATTTTTTAAATTTTTTTATTAAAGATAGTTCCTCCAGCTTATTTCCTATAGTTCATTCTTAAATACAGAAAATCCAGTTTTTCTTAAGTTATTGTTAATTTCTTCTTGTTTGTAGGAAACATCACACTTTGACAGCCTCCTTGGTCTACCTTTATGATTCCTTTTTCCAACATTTCCGTTTTGTTTCTACTTGTTCTGACCTTTAAACACACCTCACATGAATCTACATGTTTAGGCACACATTCCATTAAATGTGTAGAACCTTTCGTGGCAGCACCAGGTTTCCAGTTAATCAGTCAGTGGAAAAGCATTTTAGGTCAGCAAACTTTTATTGCAAAATTATTTGCCAATTTGAACTTGTCTTGTTTTGAACTTTGGACAATTTGATCTTTTAGTGTATGTGAAAAACAAATTCCCATTAGTTACAACTGTTTTTTGACGTGCTTTTTGCTGTGTTAGAAAGCATGTGTTTTTCCAGTGGTTGTGATCTTTTTTGCACATAATTGTCTGAAGACAATTATTTCTTGACCAGTTTCTGCTGGTGCTTCTCTTAACCGTTAGGGTAAAATATAAGGTTGTGTATTTTTATTTTTTCACATTGTACTAACACTAGTAAACTTATGGATTCAAATGACGTCGGAAATCTCTTTTTTCTTTTTTTTTTTTTTTTTAACGTGTCTTGTCCAGCATCTAAGCAGGCAAAATGATGATCTGATGATCTGACGTTGGAAATCTCAAATTAATTGTGTTTGTTTCAGAGGATATGCAGAATAGATACTCCAAACAAACATGGAATAAAAAGAATTATCATAAACACATTCAAACTTACATGTGAGGATATTCCAGAGTGAAAAGTGTCTAAATTTTCAGCACAGGACCCCCCAAAGTCTTCACACTGGGTTAACACTCTGCTTACAAACAAGGCACAGCGGGTAGATTGATCCAGATATTTGGTGCCAGTTTAACACATTCAGTTGTTTTGAGACTGCAGAGCTATAATAGAAAAACTTTGCAGATATTCTGTTTCTTTATTCAGAGGAAGAAACTAGGTGGCCCGTCAGTGTGACAAAGGTTCAAAGTGACACTGCATAAAAGAATGTGATTATGTGTTCCTCTCAGTGCTGCTGCAATCAGCTTTCAATACACCTCTTCACACCTTGACTGAGTGGGTCCACTTGTATTTGAGTCGCTCCAGATTCAATTTAATGCTGGATTTAAACTGGGTTTTAGAGCAGAAATGGATCAATGCGCTGTTTTCAGTCCTTGACAGGTTTAGTGGTGTTTCTATGGGCTTTGCAGTAACACGCATGTGGTGTGTATTTGTATTGATCCGGGATGTGACTCCCCTGCTCTGCCAATAAATCAATAACACACCTATCTCGTTGCTAATCAAGCAGGCAGACCAATAACAGCCAGACGTTGCAAGCTTTTAATGAACTCTCATTCACAGCCTCCCCCCTAACAAACAGTTTGTGCGAGCTTAGATGTTTACATATGTGTTTTTAATTTGAGTTTATCAATGCACGATGTTTTATCAGACCTCTCACCTGTTGTGTTTACTGTCGAAGCTATTTCTCAATACCGAGTTTGTGCTGCTTCACTGCTTCAAGGGGCAAAGAATATGTTTTTTATGCTTAAGCTTTTACATTTGTGTCTGCTTTTTGCTATCTGAAAGTTTCTTAAAAATTACTTTATCATACTTAAGTGCACCTTTTCCATCCCTCTATTTTATCCATGTTTTACTCAGACTCTAGCTGGATTAGGGTAACGCAGACAAACATGATGGCGTGGTCTCACTGTAGAGCCTTCCATCTTGATGCCTCAGCCACTTGCACCATACCCTGCCAGAAGGGATTCTGTAGAGTAATGGGAATACAGGTTAATGGAAAGAATATGGCCCAAATGAAAGGAAGACAGATGCTGAATGATGAGTGCAGGGAAGCGACTAAATAAAGAGAGGAAGATGAATACGGTTGGAAATGTACAGATAATGAAATTTGACAGAGAAGACAGATTGACTGATAATAGAAGTGAAAGGAAAGCACCTCCACACACATTTTTATGATGGCATAAAGCATTCAGCCATATGGCATTGAAGCCATTCATTATTTACCATTTGGGCAGGTTTTGTCTTGTCCGGTCATAAGCTTGGCCACTGTTCACTTACCAGATGGTTACACTACCGTCAAACACACATACACACCTCAAGGCTATTGCATGTGTCTGGTGATGTGAAAGGAAGAGGGACAACATTGTATTGTGGTTTACCTTATTTGGGTTATTTTTTACATTATTTAAAATCATCAGGCTTCAGGAACTTAACATAAAGATACATTTCTTGCATAGTTTTGTTGCAAAATAACAATATTTTTACCATATTAATTGTTTGCTAAGCTGCTGCCTGCTCTGTTACGGGTTTTACCCCACATTAACACATTAAAGGGTTGGTGTTACATTGGATCAACTGGAGGGTTAGTGTACTGTGATTGCTAATAAAGATGTTAAGCAACAGGAGGGCAGCACCATTTGGCTGTTATTAAGACAAGCCTTCATTCCCACTCAGCTGTTTAGAATGTGATATTTGTGCTTGATGTTTTTCATTTTGTTTTTATAATATTAATGTATATGTATACTGCATATTTATCTTCATGTTTTTCCTGTACATACATATTTAATACACATTCACACGCTGGTGGTGGTAAACTACGTGAGTTGCCACTGCTTGGAGCAGATTGATGGAAACGTGGTTGCCAATTCATGTCAACAACATCTTCATCAACTCTCTAGTTATTGACAACCATGTCTGCTTCTGGAAAGCTGAAAGCTAGGACATGAACATGGTGAAAGAATGAACAGTAAATGAAAATGTATACTGATGCCCATTAAATTATACTTAAAAATGAGGCTTTGGCTCTTTAAATATGAGAATTTGGTGCTTTTTTTGTGCAGGGTTTTGGACCATTTAGAAGTGCCATTGGTTTTAGAAAGCTAGCATTTCAATTGTTTCTTTTTAAGCTCTGAAGCTGTTTACAAATCTATTCACGGGCCTGCTTAAGTTATTGTTTCATTTACATGCGCACAGTTGCAGTTTAGTACTTGTAGAGGCGACCTATCAGTAATACCACAATCCTTGCCAAGTTATGTACTAATTTGACAAGGTTATCTTTGCAAGGTTGGCAAGGTCCTATCTGACAAATTTAGATAGACCCCAGCATTTCACAAAGCCAAGCAGCATCAGAACTGCAATCTATTTGCTAACTAGATTTAAATAATAATAGAAAACAGTTAACTTTTTCTAAACTCATGAAAAAGCAAAGATTTGTTGATGTTAAATTAATAGCTTTTTAGATAGTATCAATTTTGTAACTACAAAAATATTCCTAGCTTTAGCTAGCTAGCAAATTGGTGAACCATACTAAAGCTCTTTTAGCTGAAAGCTGACTTAGTATCTTGCAATCAAAGTCTTCAATTCATATTCTTCTTTCTTGTGTTTATCACATTTACATCATTGTTACATTTCCCTTGTTATGAGAATCTTCTAAGAGATACTTCATTTAGTTGATCAGTGGAACATAATGCTACTCCTAAGCTCCATGTTCTAAAGTGAAACTAACAGATGCTATTTAATTCTGAGTTTGTTCTATAAGAGTGTTCATGACTTGTTAGCCCTAATACATTTTTTAAAAACAATACTAAAATGTAGTATAACAATTTTCAAACTTGGACAAGCAGGCTAGCTTAAAATTGAACTGAGTTAAAGGTAATTCATGTGCAGAAATGGATGGACGAAGGTTGCATTTACTGTTTGCTTATAAACTGCCTCAAAACTGATCTAGATATGGGTTAGGGTCCATGATAATAAATCTGATATAACGTTGTTGTCACACAGAGTACAATTCTGTTAGGAGAGTTTTTATAACCATGTTAGCTAATTGCTAATATCTTAGCTTACAAAAGTGTTCCAACTATCATGAGATAATATGATAAGATAAAAATCCAAACAACCTAAAATGTGCAGGTAATGTTAATATAGATAAATAGTTTGAATTTACAGAAGTGTACAACATTAATAACAGTTCTACACTGTCAACAAATCTTCACATACAGTGACATGAAACATGTATTCATCTGCAGCAGTTTCATTTTTGGGTCTGTCTATGTCTGCAGGTGGCTCACATACCTGCTGATCCTCATTCTGGACCTGATCATCTGCCTGCTGGCCTGTCTGGGATTGGCCAAGCAATCCCGCTGGCTGCTAACCACGTGAGTCTAATATGTTTTGTAAAACTGGTACATTTACAAAGAAAAACTGTTTTCTTGTCATTGTTTAAATTGATTTTTTTTTTTTTTTATCTTTGGGTATGTGTGTTTTTATTTTATGTGTGATTATTGTTGCTTGTGTTCTGTTACACCGTGAAGAGCAAAGCCAGGTGTTGGTTGAAACACTGTCTGGTAGCCATCACAGAAACACAATGCTCAATATACGTCTGTGGAAAATAACTCTTCCATTTCACCAGGTGTTAGAAACACGTTACAACACAATGCTAATCACCTATTTTAACAGCAATTGTTTTATTTACTGATGACTTAGACCTAAATAAATTACAATCCTGCAGTCATTAATGCATTGTTTCCATTTTGGTTCAATGGGTTAAAATAGCCAACCGGAACTAAGGAAGAGAAGTTAGCTGCTACCTGAACATGTTTAAACACACAAATATTGTTATCTTTTTGTAATATACTACATAGAAGGGCAATATATGATCCAAATTTAATTTAAAAAAAAAGTGCTGAGTTCCCATGCACTGTGTGCACAGTTTCTGTCTATTCCCATGGGAAGCTGCATGTGAACAGGGAAGCTAAGCCCTGGATCATATCATATATAAACACTGCTCAGCTAGCTCGATCTTATTTGACCGTTTGCCTTTCAGCGTTGCCAGCAGGAGGCTGAACTTGCTCAGAGTGTTGCCATCTCAATGGCTTTGCTCTACAAATTAGACTGGAAAGCTGTGGAGAGATGGGAGGGAAGCCATTTGATGTTATCAACAATATAACTTCCTGCTGACTGTTATTCCAGTTTAACACTTGACCTGTTTTTAAATAGCTCTGGACATGAATTAGTTTTCGTAACAGACAGTGTATCGCAGGAGTCTTCGTGGCATATGATTAATTATTTATTTTCTTCTTTGAAAGTGTTTACATCTTAAATATTTTATTTATTTGATAGTTTAGGTAACCGGAAAATACATTTCCTTGGCTCCCTCCTACAAATTGTAACACTGCAAATAAAAAAAATGCTTAAATTATTACTGATTATTAAATTACTGAACCATACATGTGATATTTATTTGTATATTTTTAAACTCATTCTTACTGTTGTAAAGGGATCTTTCTTTCACAGGTCATTAAATTCATCTACACCATTCATTCATCCGAACATCCCTCTGTCTATTTCAATCACTAAGTTAAGGGTGTGAGCTGCACTACTAACCGCAAACCCTCCCCCCCACTTCATTCTTCAACCCATCTGCACACATAAGAAGAGCCAGTGTGTGTCTGCCCTCCCAATGGATGCTCTCTTCCAGTAGAGTGGAAGTGGTTGGAGGCAAATTACACTGTAGAGGCCAACCAACTCCTTCTGGTGCTCCTGACTGGCTGACTGTCGTTAAAGTGACAGCCAGAATAACCGCTTTGACAACAAGTTACACTCATGTGAAACAGGAGAGATGTCTATAAACTTCACTGGAACCCATTTGTATTTTGATTTCTTTTTTTCACTTTCCATTTTCTGTAATTTTACACCTTTGATGTTGTAAACAAATGTCTGTAACCTCTTTTTTTATTAACTTGTTGGTAAATCTTGGTGGTATTAAAATACTTGGTGAATATACTGCTTTAATACCACTTTAATATTACTTTAATATAAATACCAGGGATGTCTTCTGGATAGTTTTACACTGGGGGCTTAGCCCAGCCAGGAATCATCCAACAGTCATGATATAGTTGGATAATTTTTTAAGATATTTAAAGCAACACAACATAAGTTTCTGACTTTAAAAAACAATGCTTCTGACTCATTTTGATGCCACACTAACATTTATTATTAATATTCCTGGAGACACTATTGTCCTGCAGCATCTAGCGGCAGACAAACTGTACATCATAGCTATGTTCCAGCCCAGAGCATTAGGTGGCGATGGTGTTTTTCTTTATGAAACTGCATCGCATGCTAACAATCAGATTTTCAACACATTTCTTCATGCACAATAGGGATTTAGCAAAGAGAACATTAACAGAGGAATTGAGAAAAAATGAGTTGAACATGACAGAGGAAGAGATAAGACATAAATCAACATCAGACTGACTTTTATAGGCTGGAAAATCTCAGAGGAGAGACAGGAGGCAAGACAGTTACCAAATTAGCATTGTTAGTGGCAAAAGTAAGTTTCACTCCATAAAGCCCAACATATCATATTTTCTACATGCAGTTTCCGAGACATTTTGCATCTCTTTTATTTAAAACCCTGTTTTGCACTATATGATACTGGTTTCTGATAGAGAAACAAGCAGAAGAGTACATTACAGTAATTTTGACCTGAGATATGGTAATAAATGGTAAAAACAAACAAAAAAATAAGTCTTTTTTCAGATTTGGTTAAATGAAAAGAATTCTGATTTTACAAATAGTTTTTTTAAGCCCACTTTTTATAGGCTCAGCTTTAAAGATTAAAATAGTTGCCATTTTAGCACTATAATGAATCTATGATGTCTGCAATGTGTCATTTTGATAAACTTTTGTAAAATAAAATAAAACAAGTCTGAAATTATTAATAGGACTTGTTACCAATGACATTGCATGCTAAATCCAAATAAAACACTCTTAATGTTATAAACCCATTTGCTACATTTTCTGCTCCCACTGTGTAATAAACATTGGTTCAGATATGCAAATCTGTATTTACCCAGAATTAATTTAATGCTAGGTATACCTATATGTCTTCAATCATGAGATATCAGGCTAATAATAAAACATTTGGGTGTGAAAACACAAAAACCCTGGTCTTAGTGAGACCTGTGGTGAATACAGTGTTTAAAATGTCAATAGTAACAGCACTTACCCTTTTACAAGTCAGTAAAGCAAACAGTGGAAAATCATTACCATGGTTGGCAGAAGTCATTACAGTGTTCATTAAGAATGATCTATAGGAAGAACCAAAGTGGAAACGGAATTTATGTCTGCAGAGTATTAAACACTTATAGAGAAAGGCCAATGGTGTTCAGGTAAACTTGCATGTGTACACCTCCGTCTAACACTCTGTAAGCCTGAGGAAATGTAACAGCAGAAATAAGGCAAAATCTGTAAAGTCGAGTTCTGGCAGCGCAATGCGAGCCCATTTCTACTGTCATGACTCACTGCAGTACAATCCTTTTTATATTGGATGTAATATGAATCTAATTTGTAAAATCAAACTGCAAACCAAATATTGTTTTATCTTTATTTTACATTATTATTTTTAAAATACTTATTAAATCCATTTCAGGTAAGCAGTATAGCAAATTGACACTTTTACTCTCTATACTACAAGTTGTAATTAAAGGGGTTGTAGGAGACCGTTTTTCCTGTCAAGGACGAGGACACTGGTTTCTTTAGATTGAGAAGAATATAAATTTAATA
>JBAMHX010000024.1:5819125-5869755 GCA_037177515.1 Pseudomugil tenellus
GAAGATCATTAGTAACTTTTACCAATGCTGTTTCTGTGCTATGATGAGCTCTAAATCCTGACTGAAATTCCTCAAACGGATTGTTTCTGGTCAGATGGGCACATAGTTGAGTAGAAACTATTTTCTCCTGAATTTTAGACATGAAAGGGAAGGTTGGATATTGGTTAACACTTCTGGATCAAAAGTTGTTTTTTTTAAGTAAGGGTTTTTAATTACAGCTGTCTTAAACGATTGAGGTAAATATCCTATTAATATGCATTAAGATGCATTGATCAGATCCACTACAGATGTGTATTGATTAAAGAAAATACTTCCTTGAATAATTTAGTTGGGATTGGGTCTAAAATACAAGTTGAAGGTTTAGATGAAGCTATTATTTTGGTTAATTCTAAGAGCTGTACAGGATAGAAATTATCCAAAGAAAAATTAGGTTCAACAGATGTCACTAAAACTGCTGCAGTTGAATCATCGTCAATAGTGGGAAGGATATCATGGATTTTATCTCTAGTAGAAACTATTTTGTTTAAGAAGAAGAGTTAAAACCAATGTTTAAACTGTCCTTTTCATCATCAGCATGAACGTTAAAGCCAGTCAGTACCAGTGACAGTATATATAGGTCAGTACACACAAAAAGCACATTATAAATAATACTGAGTTGATTTGAATTAATTCATTGCCCTATCATAACCCTACTCTAATGATAATCAAATTCATTTGTAGAATTACACTTATTTTTTTTCCTAATACCGAGATTTTTATTTAATCTCTGGTTGTTTTATTTTCTTTAACCTTTATAGGCTTCGTCTTCTCATACTGTGCAAGGATATCCATTACAACAAATATAATAAATATCTTATATCAATAATTCATAATGAAGTTCAATGTTTGAACAGTTTGTAAAATGTAACAAAAAAGCTGTAAACCATTTAAACTAGATACAACATTAAAATATTATATTAAATGTTAAAAGCAGCTAAGCATCCGTCGCTGCCATAGAAGAGCGTAGCGTCATTTGTTTTTACAGTTTGTAAACAATGATTATGCTGAGTTCATGTAGTGCAGTATGTTGCACAAACAGAACATTGTGAACGTGTCGTCTTTACACTAAACATGTTTATGATCGTGAGTAGAAGCACTGGACACATCTGACCTTTGCCAGATGCAATCCTGTAGGGAAACGAGTTAATCTACTGTGTCCAGTGTGCCTCTCCGCTCTGCGCTTTCAGGATGCAGGATGAGATCGTTTAAGGATTTTACAGATCTGATGGTATTTTTTACTGCTGTCTGTCAGTTAATTTAAAACTAAACGCAGTGTTTTAGCGCAGCGCTGTTGTAACGGCCACCCTGTATAACAGTAAAGTGGCGAGATGGATGATAGACTGACGTATATATATTTTTTTATGTTATGCGATCGACTGGTAACACCTTCGTGATTGATGAGCACCCTGCGCCAATCATTAATTCTTTTATTATTTACAGTCTTAAAAACTTTTCGTGTCTTGTCATCGGCTGTCCCTACTTTTGCTGCGCGTGCACACGTTGAATTGAGTTGCTCTGCAGGTTGTTGTAGCTTTGAAAAACAATAAACCTCCTTGTTCATAAAAGTCTTGTAGATGTCTGTTAAAGCTGAAAAATTATGTGACAATAACTGTGAAATGGAAGCACTAAAACATCTGCTCTGTCCGATATGCAGCGTGTGTTGTGAACGCACAGCAGTCCGACACACGCTGGCAGTCAGCTCGTTTCCGCTTCATAAATCATTTTCAACCAAATCAATTTCAGGCTTCAGATCAGTTCTCCAAAAAAAGAACAAATATATAACTTGTGTTTTATGTACGCACACATTCTTCAAACTTAACCAAAGAGTCAAGACTTTACTTCCATTGTGGTCCTTTAACAGAAACTTAAGACATGCAGACGTAAGATCGTAACTCCGCAGGAAGCATAGTGAGTCGTTTGCACTGTAGTATAAAACTTCATGAACATGTTCACAAACGAAAAAAAAAATATATCCATCCAGCAATTTGTAAGCTTTCAATGCTTCGGCTGTGTACATCCCAGGAGTGTTTATAAATAGTCCCAAATGTCGCCATGATGCACAAGCGGCCATATTGTCTACAACTTTTGTTCATATCTTTCACGATCCCTGTCCGATAAATGGTCAGGATGTTTCTCTATTACTTTTAAGTGACTTGATTTTTCCGCTTTGCAAGTTCCATCGTGTAAACATTATGAGTAATGTCGGATATGTGTGTCTTCTGCTGACAGCTAGTGCACATGACCGGGATTAACCAAATGTAAACAACAACCATCAAGGTGTCTATACAGTTCTGCAAGAACAGAGAGATATGTTTGTTTTCTCAAGATGCCATTAACAAATGTTCCCCTTCTTCACTACTATGGTCAGCTGTTCCTCAAAAATACCCATAAAGCCTTGTTGAACCTTTGTTGAAAGCAGAGAAACAGTAATTACAGTTTTTCTGCTTATCAGTTTTCCGGATTACCCCCTTACATTTCTGACCAATCACACCATAGTTGTCAGACAGCACACAGAAAAAAGTTCGGCCCAAATACCAGCTGTGAGAACTCCCGAACCAGGGCTGCAGGAGAAAAAGCTTCATGAGAGAGAGTACATTTCTCTGTTCTACCAGGGCATGTAATCCCATTTAGAGAACAGTGAAATAGCTTAAAATAGGACAAAATACTACATATATGAGCTAAATAACAGTAAATCAAGTTAATATAAATGTTAAAAGTTTCATTCATTTTAATCCAATTCCGAGTTTCGTAGCTGAAGCCTATCCAAGTAGTTAGAAGGTGAGACGCAGTGTACACCCGGTGTACACTCTAGGTGTGACACCGTGGCGGGTCACACCCAGAGTAGATCACACCCAGGGCAGATCATACCTGTAGCAGGTCGTACCGAGGACAGGTCACCAGTCCATTGTCGAACCATGTTACAATGTTCACTTTGGTGTTGACCAGGTTGTATCAAAAAGTGTTGATGTTTGCAGCTTTGCAGCTTGTTTCTGCTGCCTCCAAGTGGCTAAAAACATTACTAAACACGTACATGATGCATAGGATCAGGTGTAGAGAAAATTAAAAATGTATTTATATTAATAGTAGCAAGGTGGCTCACTGCTGATGGACATTTGATTTGAGTAATGTATTCATTAATGTGTGGAGTACAACTTTAACCGTGCTGTTGCTCTGTGTTCCTGCAGGATGATGGTGTTTGGAGTGCTGATGCTGATCCTGAGCTGGGCTTCCCTGGGAGCTGGCCTGGCTGCTGCCGTGGTGAGCTGATTACTCCTTTCTCAATAACTGTCTTTCCAAAAAATATTTATGTGATAAAAGGTTGGCTATGAACTTTCTCATGCACAACTGTGATGTCACCCTCTGCACTGCTTTCATGGTAAGAGAAAGTAAATAGTTTCATTTCATCTGGTAAATGTATCTACTAGGGATGTATGATGTGTTTTTTACTGATATCCAATATACCAATTTTTGTCCAACTTTTAATTTCCAGTAACAATATTAATCAATACCGATATATTTTGACACCCTCCTTGCCCAGAAAAACAAAACAAAAACAACATAATTTCAGGTAAAAGACATAAGATCCACTTTGCAGCACGTTTGACGCGGTTTGATGATGTCACTGCCACAAGATTTATTGAGCCAAACAAGCTAGTCTTAATCTGAAAAATATGTACCACATCCCTTATATTTTAACATATTATGTGAAATGAGACATAGTTAAAGAGTTTAATGTATGATATGTAAAAGTTGTCTTAAAAAAAAGTAATATCCAATCTCGATATTTTCAATATTACATTTTAACAGCAAAATGATATCTGTATGCTGATAGTATCAGTATTAGCCACATACTCTTACGCAGATAAACATTAATGTTTTATGGCTTCAGCACCAGAATTAATTGTAAAATAACAACATTCCTTCACTAAAGTACAAAAACTTTCAGTCTTTTTGAGAAAAAACTGCATATATTAAACTACATAGAAGCTAGTGGTCGCTTTAATCTAGATTTATGTTTAAATTAGTCTTTGGAAAATGTCTGATAGCACAAAAGGTCTATTACATCCTTGCTTTGTCATCTAAAACAGTCCATCACACTGACCAATCTCAAATTCCTCTCATCATAGTTGTCAATCTTTTGCTTAATGTGCCTTTGATCTCAGTCTATATTTAACAGAATGGCAGCAAAGAAAAAGAACAAAGGCCTGAACTCACACTTTGTCATCACCATTATACTGAACAAACCGATTCTAAGTCAAGGATTTTGACAGAATACAGTGATGCTAATTAAAGCCTCCGAAACATTGCAATGACAAGGTGAACAGCTCAATTGTGTCGCACTACAGTTTCATGGTCACACAGCTTAGAGACATAAAAAGCCTCACAAGGGTTTGAGTGATTCTGAGTGAGAAAATCAATGTGAAATGCGAAAATAGTGAACATGAGAGACTGAAAAGTGCCTGTGTTTGACTCATCTGCCTCAGGCATTTTTCTCACGTTTGTCTTTATGTTGCACTTGATGTAGACGGTTGTTAGCATCTGTGGATTAAATTTCCTAATAATGGAAAATCCAGAAAACACTGGTTTTTT
Organism: Pseudomugil tenellus; assembly: GCA_037177515.1. Lineage (NCBI taxonomy): Eukaryota > Metazoa > Chordata > Actinopteri > Atheriniformes > Pseudomugilidae > Pseudomugil > Pseudomugil tenellus. The sequence goes on from JBAMHX010000024.1 coordinate 5,823,755, forward strand.
CTACTGTTTCTACTTGTCTCCCTTGCAAGTCTCTTTTCCTTCGTGGTTCCTCGATCGATGACTGAGAATCCTTGGTGGATTCCTTTACTGTTAATGCTTTGCAAAACAGAAAAGATGTGCAGTGTGAAAAACATGGTACAATGCAGAGTTGTACCTCCTGCACTTGAACATTTGTTGTGTTCTGATAGACGAATGGAATTATGAAAAATCAGACGATCCTAAACAGAATTTTGCCTTTGAGATAACCATAAGTACATAAACACAAAAATTAAACACACTTGGGATTGACTGCTTTTTGTTTTCAGCTTCTTTGCATGCTGGTGCAGACCAGGAATACTGTATTTTTTTTGCTCCTCTTACCAGGGAGGTTATGTAATTGGTGGTGTTTATCTGTCTGTCTGTTTGTCTCTTTGTGTACAACATAATTTAAAAAGTTAAGGATAGATTCTCATAAAATTTTCAGGATATATCCAGAATGGAAAGATGAAGAAGTGATTACATTTTGAAGGTGATCCGGATCACCGTCTGGATCCAGGAATGTTTTGAAGGATTCTTTAACATTGCAAGATGGCCACTCATGTGATGGCAGCTGACGCCTCCTACAGGGCGTTTCTGTCTGCTGTTTTTTGCTCTGACAAAGATCATGTGTGACTGAGCTCTGAGAGATTTATCAAAATAAATAAAATAAGCCCAAATGTCTTTCTAGTAATTTCCAAGACACACACAAAAGTGAGGAGATACATACGTTGTTCCATTACAATCTTTGAGACACACGATGACACAAACCCGTACAATTGAACGTGACAAAAGCTGACAGCGCGAGACTGTCTCATAGGACATGGACTTGTCTTTTCAACAAAAAAGTAGTAATAATAATAAGATATGCACTGTTTCGCAATGCTTGTCCCACGTGGACGTGCAAGTGTTAACATATCTATATAACTCTATCAAAAATGCCCACGTTGATGTCCAAAACATTACAGCATATAGTCTAAATCAGGGGTCCGTAACCTGCGGCTCCATAGTGCCCCCCTTTCGGGTCCCTGGAGCATTTTTTTTTAAACTGTGAAAATGGGAATAGATGGGGAGATTTAGTGGCATTACCAGCCGCTTTTCTCGAGGCTTTTGGCCTGGATGTTTTGACTCAAGCCCTGGTAACCAAAACCAGTATAAGTCAGTGTAATGTGGGCTATAAACCACACAATCTTAGCTGCATGCTCTGGTTTTTTTATGTGAAAACTGTGCTTCTTGCCGGATGTCTGCGCTCTAAGAGTGCTTTTCTAGCTACTCGTGTTGTATTCCGCCCTCACCTGAAAAAAGGTGTGTTGTACAGCAATTGCCTCAGTCCCATCCAGATCCTTTATGTCCTGTCTGTGAATGTGTAATCTTGGACTGGATTTCTACTGAAAAAAGAACTATGTTCTATTCTGTCCTGTCCTATCCTATCCTGTCCTATCCTATCCTATCCTATCCTATCCTATCCTATCCTATCCTATCCTATCCTATCCTATCCTATCCTATCCTATCCCATCCCATCCCATCCCATCCCATCCCATCCCATCCCATCCCATCCCATCCCATCCCATCCCATCCCATCCCATCCTATCCTATCCTATCCTATCCTATCCTATCCTATCCTATCGTATCATACATATTAGTAACATGACTTAGGAGCTGCTATAGCTGAATCATTCTGTCCTCTTACAGAACCATAGCAATTACTTTGAACCATTACATAAACTGTCTGTTCTGTAGCATTTTGTTGTGGTTGACCCTGACTGGATCGTACGGTTGAAAGTCTTCCAAGCCTGTTTCCTCTGCCGGAGAGTAAACATCATAATGGCTGCAATTTAAAAGCAAAGCAATTACATGAACAATTTGAAATGGCTCTTCAGGCAGCACGTGTTTAAGGATTTTTTCTTTTCTATTTCTGTTTTATGTGGTAGAGACTGTGCCCTGTGAATTAATGTGAGGGACTCTGATTTATATGTGTTTGTTTGTGTAAATGTGAGGATTTATGGAGGCAACAGCAGGACAGAATATGTAAACTGCCTGCATGACGATACTTAATAGATACTTAATCTGTAGAGCTCGGTGACTTCATATGGACTGCATGGCTTTGTGGCTAATCATAGCTGTTATAGAGGGGGCAATTATTTTTTGTTTTATTATCTTTTTGATTATGTAAATTTCTCTACACCTAAATGTAGAAATTTCACACAACTTTAAAGAAGGTCGGTAAGATTTACATTAAAAGTTCAAAAAGGCAAGTTAAAAGCGTCATATATAGTGTACTTATTGGGAATTTGGTGTAGAAGTTCTGGTGTGATTCTCATGTTTTATTTATCTAATATGATCGGTAATATTTCTAGTCTTAGTTGACGCTTTATTAGTTTCATTAGACTAAATTTTGAGCCGTGGGGGGCATAAATCTTTTATGTTAATGTGTAACGTTTTTCTCAGTTTTAACATCAAATAACTGTTAATTTTCACTTTTACAGCTGGTTCGAGTTTCGCTGAGCCAAACTGTACCAGAATGTTTGTTTTGGAAACCCCATCTCAACTGTACTGAATGTCTCTAATTTTGTTGCACAACACTATATCAGAGCTGTTTTATGCAGATAATGCTTTATCATTCCAGTTGGCTAATAATTTTCTTCCTGGATGTTTTCTTTTCTTTTTTTTTTGTGTTATTGTTGCTTTCTTGTTCGAGGTCAATTTTTAAAACCTTTTCATTCATGCCTCTTCATTTATTCTATACCAGTAGCGCGTTAACGGATACTTAGATATATCTACAAATCTCACAGGTGCTTTACTATGACTCCAAAAGTGTTCAAATGGACCTTGCAGCTGCAGGGATGTATTAATTTAATTATAAGTATGTAATTTGAAGGACTCGCCTAACAAATATACAAAGTGCCCCCACACATACAGGTACACACACATCATTAAATTAAGAAAAAGAGTTTTATGTGCTGACATGTTGAATTTATTTTTTTATTTATTTTATTTATTATTTTCATGTTTTTTAATTTAAGTTAAGCAGTTTTTATCATTATTTCTCATGTTAGCAGCTCTGAGTCTTGACTAAAATGTCCCTACAAGTGATCACTTGTTTTGCTGTATACTAGGACGGGTCAGCAGTTTAATGCAGTACAGGATTTAAATTTAAAAACTAAAAGGATTATGGAATATTAAACAGGACTGCAGAATATGCTTTTTTATCATTTTTTTGTGAGAAATGGCTTTTTAGCGTAGAAAATAAAGCGCAACTATGCTACATGCGAAATTTACTTCACAACTACGCTAAACTCACGGAGTTGCAGTTAATCGTGCAAATACTCTCTTTGCATTTTTGACAAATAGCTTTGTTTCACTGACTGACAGATTCATGTATCTCCAAGGAATTTTCCAAACTGCAGGTGAATACAGCCCAGGGTTAGATTATTGCCTGAAAACAGAAAGAAATAGGTGCATAATGAATTAACTTCTAATTATACAGCGGTTGTTGTCAAAACTGCATTCTCAAAGAATCTCCCCTCAGGATTTCTAATGCACGTGGTTCTGAATCACAGAGCTCCCTGGCATCCCTTGTTGATAACAAACTCACTCCGGTTTGCAGAGAAACCCAGCTTGCTTTATCTCATCTGTGTGTTTGGGGGGCTCATTAGCGTAACCCCGAGAGAAGGTTAAGCTACACGCAGTGTGTTTGTCCTGAGCCCGGGGACACTTAGCATTCAGACAACACAGTTCAGAGGAGGCCGCCACGCACAGGTTCACTTATTTTTGCCAAGGCAGGATTCTTGTTAGTCTGAATTGCAGGGAAAGTGGATGTGAGTGACAGAACTAAAACTGATTCCTATAAATGTGTTAAAGTTTATTATAAAAGCAGTACTTCTTCCTGTTGCCTGTCTAAAACACAAAAATAAGATTTTCAGGTCAATCCAGCTTTTTATTAACACCGATTAACGTCATTATCACACAAAAAATTCATAATTTTTTCCAAGAATATTTTTGTTTTGTTTTGGGTTTTTTTCACATCTTGCACATCTGTGTTGTTTCAGGGCACGAGTGACTTCTGTGTGTCTCCTGACAAGTACGTCATGAGTCAGACAAAGGGAATCATCGGCTCTGGTAAGTACAAATCATTTCTGTTCTAACATTAAGATATTTTGCCAAGGCAACGATAAAGGCTGAAAACTCCTTTTATATTTTTAACAGATATTGTCCACTATTATATTTACTGCAACCAGACTCTCTCCAATCCGTTTCAGCAGGTAAGAAATGTGCTGCATTGCTCAGCAGATCATTCATTTGACTTATTTGTCAGCATTTTGGTGATTTAAAGGGCATAAGGGGATGTTCATTTGAGTAAAAGCATTGCTAAGTTGTTAAAAGAGTAGCATCTTGTAGCTTTTTTTCAGCACAAACTTGCTTATAAAGTTACAAACACTCCTTTCACTAAAAGTGCAAGAGGAAACAGGTGGGAGGATCTTATTGGTAGAAAATCATCTAATATTATCACAAGTTATTTAAGTCAAACTGATGGAACATGCACCCAAAACTACAACTGAAGAAAAAGCTGAAACTGCATAACATTGGTAAATCTCTGTCCATTGTATTGATAAAAAGGCATCAAGAGTAAGTTTACTGTTGTGTTTAGTTGCAAAGCTAAAAGAAATCAAGGTCTTTGGTGTTACAGTTAGACTCTGATGGAATGCAAAAATGTGATGTGATGAGTGAGTGATGGGTGCATCCAGGTATGAAGCGTGGTGGATGGAGTGCTACACTCGTAGCCCCGGTGACTACTATAAAAGCCTGCGGTGACGGCGTTACAAGCTTAAGTTGGTCAGGTCAAAATTTAAAAACAGGTTAAGCTGACAAGCCGAATACACTGGATGATCAGTTTTTACCATGACTACATATTTATCACTGTGATGGCATTGAGTTATTCCATGCTGACGGTCCCAGGATCCATCAGCCTCAGATCGTCGAAGAGAGGTTTACCATCCAAATTGTAACCCTGCTGATATGCTTCAGGACATGCTTGAGAAAACTAAACACAGCAGACCGAATTTTCCATGAACACGTGATTTAAAAAATTCTGGACAGAAATGTCTATTTGAATATAATTAAAAATGTAACTAGATGTTTATTTGTTTTTTTTTAAAGAAACACTTTAGTATATCAGAATAAAAAGAGCTAAAAATAACTTTTTGGTTAAATAGTAATTCAATGTCTGAATGAATAAACATATAGAACACATACAACAACTATACAGGGAACTAAAATATATCAGCATTAAGGAATGATTCTCTGTGCTCAGTACAGAGCTCCTTTATCTGCCCCTCAGGTATTTATCCTGCCCTGTCTGTATGAGTCTGGCCCCGTCTTCAAATCACACTGCATCAGCAGCAGTTCATTTTATTGCTTGCAAAAAGCTGCCAAGACAAAGACTATGAATCTGCAGAATAGACTAAACAATTTAGTGAATTCCCCTTTTCCAACTCCTCTGAGGTCATTTGCTGTCACTCCCTAGAGAAGTAGTTGCAATAGTAGGTCACATCACTACTTCCCCACTGGCATCAGTCAGCAGTTAAGTCCATTCCTGCAAGCTTTTGTCTAAAAGAACTCAGATCGCATTATGTGGCTCCTAGACATGCCCTGCAGACAACTGCACAAGAACAGATGGAATACCCCAGCCTGGAAAATAAAGTCTGCACTCTTTGCTTCTCAATAGCCAACAGGTCCAAAGTTCGTAAGCAAGTTAACAGTTTATTGGGAAGTACATGAGCTTTCCCCCCCTTTTTTTTATCTTTTTCTTTTACCTCTACTTTTATCTCATGCAATTCAAGGCTGCAACAGGGTATATAGCAACAGAATAGCAACAGGGCACCATAGGTGCTGCTGTGCCAAGCTCAAATCTTTTAGCATCATTTTTTGTTTGTTCGTTTGTTTTTATCCTAAATTTCTATTTTTTCTTACTATAAGTGTATGAAAGTGCTTCATACACTTTCTGTCTAATGTTTATTTGGTTAAGAACAAGCTCAGCAAGCTAAGTCAAATGCTAAATAGATCAGGTCTTTAGACTGTGAGCCATTCTTCTTTCACACACAAAAAGTAGGATACAGTTATTTCTATGGATAGTCTTGTTAATTACCCATATCCTGTTTCAGTTTAACATCCCCACCCCCACCCCCGGCCAGGGGGTTTCCAGGCTTTCTTTGGTTGGAGGACTGTAAAGATGCAGTTTTAATTTCAGAAATGTGGCACTTTAATTCACTTGTGGGTATTCCTGAATAATAATTTGTTTAAAAAATAGATAGAGGGTTCTACATTTTAGATGATGTATAAAAACATTTATGTGATTTAAAATTACACAGCCTACAACAGTAAAAGCCTACACTGTGCTTTCGTGATGAAAAATAAAGCCATCTAATATAATAAATGTATTTAATGTAAGATTTTCAGAAAGACTTTGCAAAATATGCAAATTAATAATGGAATACTTAAACTGGCTAGAAATTGAGGAATATTAGCCTAAGGTAATTAGCTTTAGCTTTGATTAGCAATGACTTCACACACTTGTTGGACCATAAGTAATCATACCCATTATTTGTAATGATTTTCATTTAAAAAAACACATTAGGCATTATCTTTCAATATTGCAGTAAATACATTTTATGTTTCATGGAGTAAGGTGAATTTCAATTAAACGTGGAGAAAAGGACTTGAGGCAAACTGCTTAAAGCTAACTAGCCCAGCTTAAATGCTAAAGATTTACAGAGCTAATAATGTTAGACTTTGTTACATATTAATGTGGTTAAACTTTCTAAAACGGTACAGATTTAATATTGTTACTAAGCTAACTCTGACAGACAAAAAGCCTAATGCTTAAGCTAAAATTGATGCTCCTGTTGTTTTTTATATTTATTTATTCATTCATTCATTTAACCATGTAGAACAGTTTCTTACAGATCAATTTTATAGCTCCTTGTGGTTTCAAATGTATTTTCTTCTTGTTTAATGTTCTTGTTTTCATTTTTTTAAAGTACAACAGCAATGTACATTATAGAAACACTAAATGTCTATAAAAACACTATAAATGTATATAGAAATATTATACAGCCTGAGAATCTTACTTTACCATAAACAGTGCAGACCCTGTCATTATAATTCTATCAATAAGTCAATATTGAAATCATTGTTAGACCTCATTTGCATGCTCATTTTCAGCTAAATGTATTTTTATTCTTTGCAGCCCCTGACCATCTTCCAGAGGTCTCTGACTACCATGCAGATTCAGATCCAGGGTCTCCTGCAGTTTGCTGTGCCTCTCTTTCCTACAGCCGAGGTATTGTAGATTCTATTTATTTATTCATTTTTTTATTTAAGTAGATGTATTAGAGGAATACTTTCACATATGACTGCAGATGTATATTTCATTGCCATGATTTCTTCACACAGAGAGATCTTCAAGGTATCCAGCATTTGCTCAACTCCTCAGAGGCCAGTTTGCACCAGCTAACCGCCCTGCTGGACTGCAGGGGGCTCAACAAGGTTTGTTCATTGCAGCATAATTGGCAACACAGTAGTACAAACTAGGCCAGCTTGAGAGTTAGTAGCAATGCAGGATTTCAACGTGTTCTCAGATTGGAACTACAGTCAGAGCTGAGCAAGGAACAACAGAAAGAATTAAATTTCGTACTTTCTTTCACTTCTAGTAGATGTATTTCCCTCTAATGTCAGCATGGTGCATTACTGCAGTGTGGTTTTCATGAATAATGCTAAACGTCACTCCAAATGTGTAGCACATGAATAAATTTCTCTTCCTGGAGATGACACACACTAATGCTCCAAGTGCTTTTTCATTTTTGTTTCATTTTGTCTGCTGTGATTTCAAACATGGCAGCCAGAATGAGAAACTGCTTGTTGCCATTTTAATGGTTTTCACATTTAGTCTTTTGACTTCTTCAGGACTACCTGGATGCAATGGTGGGGGTGTGCTATGATGGGGTGGAGGGTGTGCTGTACCTCTGCCTCTTCTCCATCCTTGCAGCCTGTGCCTTCACTGTGATGCTGTGTGCCATTCCCAGGGCATGGAGACAAATTGCTTGCAGGTCAGTTTGTTCTCCAGCTTGTCTTCCTGCCTAAGCGCCCTCATTTTAGCATGCCGAACTAATCTCTACGTGCACCACATTATAAATCGCCTGAGCCTACCCATGCATGTGTGTGACCATTTTCATGTATAACTGGCCAGTTTGTTGGGTATAAAATGCTATTTACACTCTGTAAAGGGAAGGTGTTTGGCCACAAAATTCCTTCTCAAAGTTCCAAATTTTATTGGCAATGAGTTGTTACAGAATCTGAGAAGGAAAATACTTTTTTCAAAGCTTTACATAAACACGACATTAATAAGTACATTTTTAAGCACCTTACAGGTAGTATTCTGACTGTACCAAAGAAACCTTGATTTTTTTCTCCCCTGTATTTAGGGAACGAGATTACGATGACATTGATGAAGAGGACCCGTTCAACCCGAGGGCGAGGAGGATAGGCTCCCATAACCCCAACCATACGAACATGCACAGTTTCTGCAGCTACAGCAGTAGCATGGGCAGCCAGAACAGCCTGCACCCCCCTGCTCCAACCGTCTCCAATGCCCCCATGTCTGAGTACATGTGAGTGGGAGAGAACTGTACGGTTTACTTGCTGCAGATTTGTTCTTCCAGCATCTGAGGAGCATTTTTTTCTTCTGTTTTCCAGGAACCAGACAGCTCTTTTCGGGGGAAATCCACGGTATGAGAATGTGCCTCTGATAGGACGAGGATCCCCGCCACCCTCGGTGCGTTGGGTCCCAGAGGCCAAGTCCATCTTATGATGCTATTTCCTTTAGACCTACACATTTAGCTTCTAAAGCCCTGGAATTTCCCTTAGTGGTTTAACTTGCTTTATTTCCTATATTTTTATCTCCACAAAGCTCAGAAAGTGGCTTTAAAAATATTCTTTCTTTTTCTAAATTATATTTTCTTTCATTTAAGTATTTAATGAGAGACTCTCCCTTTAGCTGTTGTCCATAACTTATATATTAACTTATCAGCAAAGAAAGGAGGAGTAATGTGGTTAATATTTGATAGGAACTTAACATTATTTAACTCCCATCAGGTCATTGTAACGAAGGTCTTAACTCGTGTCTCTCCAGATTCTCTTCCTCTTCACTGCAAGGCCACTTGCCTTATATCACAGAAATAAAAAAGGAATGTTTTAATTTGATTAATTAAATTTTCATTGGCACAATCTCTGTATAACGTATGCCAGTCAGGTGCATTTGCATTCATCATTTTAATGTGTTAGGTTGATTTAGGTTTTATTTTTATGGTGAATACATTTTCTGTTTCTGTTTATTTCTGATAAATTTGTGTCAAGTGTAAATTTATATAGATATTATTGTAAGATAGTGCCTATATGTTAAGTTTTTCTTTTCATTTTATGCATCATAATCATTATTCAGCTCATAGTTCCACCTGGACATGAAACAGAAACTGTAATGTTCTCTGCCTTATTCATTTCCTGATTAACACCAGCAAGAAATGCATATTTAAACTGTCCCTCATGCCTATAACTGTACAGCACCATGCAGTCGTCTTCTGCTAACAGCTTCTTTTATATATTTTTTTCTGTTTGTTTGTCGTGTGTGTATGTGTTTGTATCTTTCATTTCTATATCCCGCTTTTCTTTAATCAACTTATGGAGATATACTCTCAGCAGTATAGAAACCGAGTAAGTCTTTTCTGCTCTTCCTCAGGATTAACTTTGTTTTCTTTTCTTCTGTTGCACTCTATCTCCATCTTTTACCCCACTGCATTACCTCATGTAACTTTGGTTCCTGTGCAGTTTTTCCTGTTTGGCATGGCTTTCATTCCTCACAACTTGTCCTCATTCCACACAGTACACTCACGTAGAAAGGGTTTTGTCTCCCTCTTGTGTCCACTGGGCGGTACTACAGTTGTTTTAGTTCCCTCTCCTCTGCATGCACTTCTGCTCCAGTCATTTAAATCTACAACTTGTGCTGCAACTAACATCTCAGCAGCAGGGTTCATATTAAGTGTGATGAAATACCAAGTGTTTGAGATGTTTTTTTTAATGAGTAGGGATAAATAGCTACGATTTAAAGAAATATTCCACTGAAAATGTAACTTTTGCTTGATACATGAAATGCTGCTTGTAAACGTTTCTATCTTCCTCATTTCTTGACACAATATCCAACACTACAATTAACAGCGCCAGACATTGTTTGAAATTATTTGGTGCTTTTTTCACCACTACCATCATATTTATTCAAACGAATAAACATCTAAAGCTGTCTCGGGTAAAAAATGTAATTCCTAAAAGATAGATTTGAAGTGGATTTCTTATGTTCGCAACTATCCCCCTCCTTTCCCTTATTTTAAGTGATTACTCTCCTCATCACCATCAGCTAAAAGAAAGTCTGTGTAATTATGGTTTCATTGTTGTGCTTGTTTTTTTTTTTTTTTCCTTTCCAGTACTCTCCCACTATGAGGGCCACCTATCTGTCCATGACCGAAGAGCAGAGCAGACACTTTGGAAACGACTTCCAAGCATAGACTCCTTTACTTGGCCAAGAAGAGGAGCCTCACACAACCTGAACAAGACAGGAGTGTGTAACTCCTTATGGCGTCCCAGAGGACAGTGTTTACCATGTGGTTACATTTCTTTATCTGCTCTTAAACTGTTATTGTCTTCACTTAATACCTCACACAAACTTCTGAAACAAGATAAAACTTCTGAAATTGTGACTGAAGATTTGTCTTTTTGACTCTTCAGAGCTTTGAAATGGAGGTGCGTATTCCTTCTGACAACTTAAATTTAGGTCTCCAAAGAGTGAAAATGTGAACACAGTAACTAATATAAATGTTGCCATATTACTTCCTATGTACGATGACTTGAGGCTTCCGTTCATCAAGCACAAACCTGGCAATGGCAGAACGCTGCGGGAGGCAGCGGTGAGGAATAATGTACCTACTTTTTTCACACATCCAATCACATGTACAGATGAAGCTTTATGTCTCCAGCATCTTATCATACAAAGCTGGAGACAACAGCTTCTGTAAATATGTTGTATAATAACAGACATTCTGATTTGAGTTTGCCTGAACTGTGTGCCATGATGTTTTTTTTTTAATCTAGCTTTTATTTCTTAATGCTGTGTCATGTAAGAGTTTCTGCCATTTTGTATTTTTAAAGGGTCATTAATTTATTTTGTGTAAACCTAATCTAATAATAGAGCTGTCATTTCTATCATGACTTGGGAAGCTGTGCTGCTCCAACTCATCCAAACAGCACATTTGCATTAACTAACAGTGACATTTTGTTCTTTTATGGGGATTAAAGTACATGCTGTGTGGTTTATTAATACATTTTGTTTAATTTCAGCATGTTCCACTGTACAGGCACTAAGAGTGGTGCTTAATTTTGTGACACCCTCAGAGGTCAGGGTCTGATAGTGAGTTAATTAAACCAACTTTGAATACAACTTGATGAGTCTTCATTGTGTTGATGGCTGTGGTTTTTTTTAAAAAAAGGTTTCTTTTTATGCTTTACTTCATGGTGCTTCAGATAAGATGGCATCCTTATAAGTGAAACGAAACTATACAAAATGTCCATTTACTGTGAAAGTAAATATAGCAATTTGTCAGTAACGCCTAGAGTATACCTGGTTTTTTCTCTTTTATCTGCAATGCTTTAACTTGCCCCCACAAGTCTGAATGTGACCCAGTCATTGTTATGGAGAACTATAATTACTTTTTGCTAAAAAAGAAAATCTTTATTTCAGATGCTTCTCCATCACAAAAACATTGCATACAATATAAATAATGGCAGAAATACATAAAAAATAAAAAGTATAGCTGCAGATTTTTTTATTTCATCCATTATCTTCCACCTTTCTTTTTTATTCTAATTTTATTAAATAAATGTTCCATATCATGTGCATCCCATTGACTTTCCATTCATTTTATCCTGAGAAATTCTGCCTCATGTCATTTCAAATTCCTTTTTGCAATATGTTTTTCGACAAATATCTGTCCTCTCTTTGCACAATGGTGTCCTTCATATGCAAAAAAAAAAAAAAAAAAAAAAAAAAAATGCAAATTCCTTCTAATATTTTCTTGACTGACATATTGGGACACTTTAAAACATGTACTTGATAAATACGACATGCAAACCATACCCAGCTGTTCACAAAATATCAACAAATCCTGTAAACACACCCCTTCCAACAACATTGACTGATATTCAGATTGACTTTTTTGCACAGTAAAAATTTTCAAGGAGGAAATTGAAATTTAATTAATTTTAAGTTTAGTTGAGTTGATTATTCTGCAGGCTAAAGCAGCGGTTAGAGGATTTGGGGTCTTTAGCCTGGGCAGGCAGGAACCATATGTTTTCTAGTTGGAATGATTTTTAAAAATATTTCTATTTAAATTAAGTTTATTGTTTTATATTGTTATCTTTCCCTCTATTTTCCCTTAAAGTTTTGGGGTATAATTTATACAGTCAATGGTATCATGTAACAAGTCTGAATTGATCAACTGTAACCAGCAGATGTCAGCATGGTGCCGTAAAAAATACTCCTGTTCAACCATAGTGAAGCTGTTTTTTGCAAAGTATTAAATAAAACGGTCTGACCAACGTCGAATACCTCTCCCACAAACTCCACGTGAAGTTAATTAAAGCTATATTTTTATTTAAAATATCTAACGACTTGTTCAGGTTACCAGGGTAACGATCAAGTAGTTTTATTTGATTTTAGGCTAGCACCATTCACTTCCAGGCAAAGACCAATATTTTGAAAAATCCGTTTACACTTTTGTTGGTCAGAATAATTTGAATTAAGATGTGTAAGTGTTGTTTTGTTTGATTTAGTTTGAATTATAAAAATACGTTCGGAACAATAAAGTGTTTCCAACCGTTAATAAAAAAGACCATTAGATTATCTCGGGTACAAAAATGGATACAACACCTGTTGACCTGTATGGAATTTACGTTGCTATGAGACGGTTACATTGAAATATGACTTTCGGAGAAAATAAAACACTTAGAAATCCGTTAAAGAAGGCGGGAAAAGTCCGACTTACTTATTTTATTGTATAATCGGAAGTGAACTAATACAGTTTACAGTAGCTGACTTGATACTGCTGGACTTGCGGATCACCAGGGACAACACGCACGTACACACGAACACGCACATATACAAACAAAACCACAACAGCAACAACAGCGGGACCGCGGAAAGGAACGAGCCCAGACTGGGAAGTAAACGTAGCAGGTGTTGACGCCGCCGACACCGACACCTGCTTCACGCTTTAGCTGTTCGTGAGGAGGCAGATGAATTTTTATTCCGGTGTTTCCAAGCTACTCCGTGGAAACCCAAAGAGGAGGAGGAGGAGGAGGAGGAGGGGAGAAACAGCGAGGGGAAGAGAGAGTAGCGGAATAGTATAAGACAGCTAGTTAAGTAGAAAAAGACACAAGTAGAGGTTTTCAGCTTAGTTTTGGCGTCTTTTAATATTAAGAGCAGTGGAGTTGAGGATAATTATCAGGCAGCAGCCGCTTGTTTGTGGAGTGGGCTGCAGGTGGGTTGAAGGGGGAGGTAGCATGCAGGTAATAACAGCACAGAGCAGGATGGTCCAGTCACCCGTCTGCTGTTGACGTTCATCTTCCTCACTTGGACAGAAAGCGAACATGAAGGACTCGGGAGAATCAAAAGACCACCAGCTTACTGTAAGTTTTAATACAAACTATCATTTTAAAGTAGTCATAATGTGTCTGTATAATCTGTTCTTTATACACTAAGTTAACTGACTTATTTATATCAAACAAATGTTTTTATTCTTCATACTAAAATTGTCTTTTTAAAAAAATTGGAGGCAGAAATTTGCGACTTCTAACCAGAGAGGTTATTTTACCAGGTGAATAACCTGATGCAGTCTCAAAATTTTATACCATATAATTTAATATTTTTTTTCTCACATATATTTAATGTATTCAAATAAAATATGTTTTGCTGAACCACATTATGCAGAAGCGCATAATATTAGGAAGTCAGGAACTCATCTACATATATAATGAAACCCAGAACAACAACGCTGACCTCTGTGACCTCAAAGCTGAAGGATACTAATTAAGTTAAAGCATTGCAGGCTAAAAATTAAAATGTATGTGATGTGTTTTGTCTGTTTTTTTCTTTTTAGTTTTTTCTTGATGCAGTTTCTTATTTGAACTCCTTAGACTACCCATTATTTATTCTCTTTCCTCTTATGCTGCATATCTGAATTATTGAAGTGGCAGTTTCAGCTGCCTGGCGTCTCTTATCCAGCATGTAATACAACTTCTACAGGGTGCCGACAGGGAGAGAATCTTATTATTTACATATGTTGCCATGGTTGGAACATGGCTGGATTGGAATGACTGTTATTATCATTAGATGGAGCTAAAAAGTAGCACACATTTAGTAAACAAATGAGTGTGAGTCACAAAGATTAAACCTGGGTCAGTTAGCAGTTCTGCTGCGGTTGATGTCTGTATTCCTTCTTATTAATAACAATCAAATAAAAAGCTTTTCTACCAACCTCCAAGGCTTTTTTGAAAGCACTCACAATAATTGTACTGGTTAAAAATACAGTAATCCAAAAATTTGCATCTGTGTATTTGGTGTTCATTATTTACTCTACAATTTCAGGTGTAAGTTTTTTCTTTTCAATCATTTGTGAAATTTTACAGTAAGAGACAAATTCACATTGGCTTCTTATGCTAGACATCGATTGCATTTTTCTATCAAACGCAATAATGAGCACATCTAATATCAGCTGCTGTTGATGCCCAATTTATTTAACTTGTACTTGTGCATATAATTTACGATCATATTTATATATAAGAATAACTTGTAATACTAATTTTCTAGAGTTTTATTTAGAAATTTAGGACAAAAAGAACATATTAAATGAAAATGTAGAAAATGTACATAAATAAATAGTGAAATTTTATTGATTAATATTCTGGATTAGGATTAATTCTAACGTTTCTTATCATTAAGTTGTCTAAGAGCAAATTTAGAATCATGTTTTTTAAATTTAGGACATTACTCATTAGGTTTTCTCCTTATAGCTTCATAAATTGGGATTATTTTGGGGAAATGTTTTGCTCTAAAAATAAACAAATGCAAATTTTGTACGCTTTGCTTTTGTGATGCTCTCTGATAAATAAATGGTACCTTCAGAGATTGTTTCGTAGAGCTCCAATAGGACGACAGAAGAGATTGTATATCTGGCTTTACTGTGCTAAATGGATTTAACATTTCAATAACTAAATATTCTCACTCAGAAATCTAAAACTGACAAATAGATTTTCCTTTTGTGCCACGATTTCATTCAGCCATGTGCATGTTTAACCAGGGATCTCAAAACGATTCCATCTTAAGTTGCAACAATAGATAAAACTCCATCAGCGCAGAATTTTTTGAAAACCTTTATTTTAGAAGATAAAGTGTTCATGCATGCTGTCAGCATCTCCCCTTCCCATTAAAGCAGGGCTCCAGTTTCCAAACTAAAAATTCAGTTAACAGAGTACATCTTTGATGATGAAATTTGAGGATAACTGAGATAATTGTGTATGCTGCAGGTTGCCTTGAGGATCCGACCCCTCAGCGATGCTGAGCAGGAGGAGGGAGCCACAATTGTGGCCCATAGAGTGGACGACCAGGTGAGATGGCCATCCTTTAACCTTATCTTTGTGTTTGAGTGACAGATGTGGTCGATTTGTGTGTGTGTGTTTTTGTGGGAGAAAGCCGTTGTCTTGGTTTTTTAAGCCCCCTTCCTGCCAATCGCAAGCATGCACAGATAAGGTATCTGCAGGGACCTTTGTGAAGCCGGCAGCTCTTGTTCAAGCTGACTTGAAAAGCTCAAATGTCACATTTCATTTGTAAGTAAATGCTGGATGAGTCAGACCCGAAAGTGACCTTTCTCACAAACAGGTATGAAAGAAAATAATTCCATAAGCAAACATGTGAAAGCTTTGCCTCACTGAATGCCTGAAGGTGATTTCATACCAGCATCCGTAGAGCTGCAGAACATTTCTAATAGAAAACGTTCAGGCTGATGGCAGTTCAGTGTTTATTGCATTATTCCTACTTTAATAAAACACAGAAAATCCACTTAGGTAGGAAGCAGTAATCATTTCTACCGTGAATATATCTGATACATATAAAGTAAAACATGTTTCCATCTGAAAGTATGAATGCCTGCCTCTACCTGGAATATACCCTGAGAATTTGCTCTGTTATTCTAAACCCACAGCTTCATGTCAGACACAGTAAAACCCAGGCGGCAATCTCTGGCTGCCGATGGTGACGCCAATACGGAAACGGAAATACTTGCAGTTCCCCCCTCACCGCTAGATGACGGGCTGCAATAGAAAGCAATGCCCATAGACTCCCATGTTAAAATGTCCCATTTCACAGCTGAAATAAACATGCTTACAGAGTGGCTCCAAAAACTTTTTTCGGTTTAATAGGTCCAATTTTCCGTCATGCAAACTCTGGGGGGAGGTGAATTTTTTCCTAACGCTTTGGTTTCGATGTTATTTTAATCTTAAATTTAGAGGCGTGTCCTTTTGATTGATGTGTGTTAGAGCGCCATCACTGGTTACAGCTGCGTACTTCCTGTTGGCTCCACCGTGACGGATACCTCTCAGCTCTACTTTTTCATCCATTTTGGGATTTTCTGATAATAACGAAACACCAAGATGACGACGATGGTCGCCCGCCTATAGCTTCAAATGCGCTCTTGAAAAAGTTATGGGTCACTTGATGGTATACGCTGTCCAGTATTTATTCAGTTAACGGTAAAATCATTAAACTATAAATCTTTGACTCTTTTGCAAAATTCTGAGAACCAAAGAAAATCATCCAGAAAGTCCTGAAATGTTTACGATGCGTTAATACACATTAATTTTCAACCATTTGTAACAAAATGTTCTTCTTCCTTAAAAAAATAACTGTTATTTAGCAAATAAGCCAGTGTGTGATATTCACACAAAATGTATTAATACATGCAACATGTGTGCGTCGGGTTGTTACCGAGTGATCTATGGAAAACATGCCATACACATAAGCTTCATTAGCACCACATCTACTTTTTTTTCCAACTGGTCCCCCTTGGAGACCATTTAGTAGCCTGTGGTATGATGATGAAGGCAGTGGTAATGCTAATGAACATCGTGACTGGGAACCTGCAGAGGTGTCTCCTGGCTCAGTGTAGGCTGATTGAAACATTTGTGTGCCTGCTGGTGGTTGGCAGTGTTTCTTAACCAAAACAAAGACCTCAAAGTAAAAGTAGCGAAAGCTGACAGTTACTCTGCTCTGCCTCGTATCAGTGGCACATGCTGGGCTGGATGGGGGCGGTGTTGTTTTAAAACAAGCGTGTTGAGGTGCCGATAGAATTTGCTGGAGACGATTTCTAGAAACGAATAATCCGCTGCGCTGAGATGTAAGTTGTTTGTCAGGCCTAATTTAATTACGACAATTCTTAGGTACAACATCAGCAGTTCTGTCTAGCATGACATCATTAAAATAGGCTTGGACTCAGGGGATTAGAGCACAACAACAGAAGGGTAGTTACGGTGGTGGCACAGCCCCCATAATAAGTCTTTGTTGTTGATCTCTAGTTGAACCAAACCACAGCTAGAAAAATATGTTGTTTGCGCCTCCTGTTCGACTTTCTGCCACGTTGTATTCTCCAAGAGTTCAGTCCGATGTGTGTTGTTTCTGTGGAGATCATTAGTGGCAGTCATGCTGTATGGTCTCTGTTAGGTTATATCACACGGACTCATGCACGCATGCAGCAGAGGATTAGAGAAGCTTACAAAGCACACTTTGTTGTTGAGGCAATGGGACTGAGTGGGTCTTTTTTTGCCTGGGCTGTCCTCACCTGAATGGCGGGGATTGGTTAATTTTGATTACGTCAACACAATCATATTATAAGATTCTTACCCACCCCTTAGTAGGGAAAATACACAAAAACATGTGCAGATATTGGTATGAAAGTAACACACCCTGGCCTCCACAGACACCTCGTCTTGGCGAAAACACACAACCACGGACTAATTAGTTTATTTGCGTAACTGTAGACAGGCGAAGACCATATGGCCTAGAGGTTGTACTCAGACAGATTAGCAGGTTGCTGGTGGCTGACTTTGCTGACTGGATGGGATCAGCCAAATCTAGCAGAAAGCAGACAACTTGAAGCTTGCTAAGAGTGTAGAGATGAGCTCATTGGATGGGTGTTAGCTCAGGTTAAGCCTTTTACCACCTGCTCTTTTTCTCCCTTCTGGTTTACTCTTCCCCACATCGACAGCTTCAGGGCATCCCATCGCTGTCTGTTACACTCTGCGGCCTTAAGGGAGTTGTAGTGAGGCGGATTTATGAATACGATTTTAAAATAAGTGAGACATTGACGGCACATAAAAGTGTCGCTGATGAGAAACAATATTAAGCAAACAGGTGTGCTTGGTAGCAAGTGGAAAAAAAATTTGGAGTGATAAAAAGAAGCACCAAACAGCAATGGATTAATTTCTAAATTAATCCAACAGGTAAACATCAAAATTCTTTGCTTCTAGCGTATAGCTGATTTATGAATGATGACATCTAGTCACATTGGGTTGCCTTGAATAAATCCTAAATGGTGAAGAAAGTTGTTTGTATTGACTTTCTCGTGCAGTTTTTATAGACTCAGCCGTTGTTTTCCCTCCACTTGACTGCAGCCGTCTACGAGAAGCGAGTAGTTCCTACTTAAGAAGCTAAAAGTAAAGCTAAGTTTAGCTCCTAAGCGATAAAGACAGACTTTCGACCTTGTCAGCGAGACATCTGAGAAGACAGTATTATTTCACCACTAAGTTCACTAACCTTTCTGACATTTTAGGTTTTCTTAAATAGGGCCATCAAACAAAAGAAGATGAACTTGTTTTTTTTTTTTATTCTAAGCAGCCAATTTATTAATAAATAATTAATACACATAATTCATACAGAAGAGAAGATCTTGTTTGTGGAATTCTGTGTGTTACTGAAACCTCAAACTCGCTGAGCGTGTTTTCTGCAGAGCTGCTGTGTCTGCAACATACACAGTGGGAAATGCTTTATGGTGAGACCTTGTCTCCATGGTTACACCAAGACAAGGTCAGGGCCATTGTTTGTTTTTGTCTTTTTTATTTCCCTTCCACATCCAGTTGGACATACAACTAAAAGGAAAACAAGAGTTTTTTCCCTTTTATCTTTATGTTTCTACATGTCTTCATGCGCGATACATAATACATGGCATTACAAAGTATTTATGGCGGCATTTCATTGCATTGTCATCTTTTGAGAGTGAAGATGCTTTTGTGTGCAGACAATAACAGACTTTAATGCACTCCTTTATAGTACGAGTTTGTACAATGGAAAAAAATACTCAATGACAGGTGTTCCTGACAGGATCGTACAAATAAATAAATACACTTGCAGCATTTCCTCTATTTTCCTTAAAAAAATAAAAACACACTCCAGCCTTGATTACAGAATGCACTGAATTGGCAAATGTTCTGCTCTTAGGAAGTACGAAGCACCTCACCTCGAGATGAGTGTAGAGTTTCTGACAGGCTCTACAGAGGCTGTCAGTGAAAGGAGATTCAAATTGCCTTCACTTTAGAGGCTGCACAGTAGTTAGTGTCATTCAGCAAAAGCCACCCCCCACCTGGAAAACAAAACACTGCAAATTACAAAAGCTTTGTACTTCAAGCACAAGCTAGTGTTGCTTTCTCTGCTGAGTACAATGTAAGAGTAAAATGTGTGTTTCACAGGACTTTGCTGGTTGAGAAAATATTTAGGCAGCAATCCTGATAAAAACAACACAAAAATCACTAGAAATGGATTTTATTGCTCTCCCCTCTGCTGATAGAAGTTCTTCTCACAGCGATATCTGGGGAAGAATCTGAGGAAAACATTGAAAAAGGGCACACTTTGTCTACAGTCTTTTATTTTTTTTTTACGAGTCTAGCTGTTTGAGTAGCTTCAGGTCTGGACAGGAGAGGAAAAGTAAGTACAAACAGCCGTGGCCTTTCTGAAGATTTAACATCTACAAACAGAAACAAGGGCCTAAATCAGGACCTGCTTCTGGCCCTGTTTCTATCACAAACAGTAAGAAGAACATTTGGATCCTCTATGGAACAAAGTCGTACCTTTTTTGTAGAACTGGGTTAATATGTCCGTTTAAATACGTTGCCTGTCCCTGGGAAGTGCGTAATCTTTGCTTTCCTCCTTTCTCAGACTCCACCTTCCCTTCTTGACCTCTTGCAGAGTCCACTGATCCCTGCCCTTCGCTTTAAATCTCCTCTAAAATGAGTGCCATTGTGGATATCTTTGTGTGTGTTTTTCCTGTCGGTGCCCTGAATGTTTTAACACTCTTGATCTTGATGAGAGGGCATGGCATGGCAGCTCATCACAAGTGGCTCTAAAGGAGCGCAGACTCTGAAGTTGCTCTCTTATTAGTTCTCTTGAACAGCGATTGATACTGTAAACAGACCTTTTATCTGGGTAAACTAGGTTACAGATGTATGGAGCTGGAAACATTCAGGAATTCTAATGAGGTTATTATACATTTTTTCCCAAAAGGAAAACAAAAAAATCCTGCATAGAGTTTAGCTGTAGCAGGTGCGACTTGTTGACATCATGCCGTACCTTCGGGCATCTTTGTGTCATTTCTTAGTCTACAGGGGGGTGATGAGAACGGATAAGCTACCTAGAGGGCTTTTATAAGCTCATCTTCTTGTCATTGCACATATTATAAAAGCACAATTTGTTTACCAATTTAATGGTGAGATAAAATTGTGAGAAAAACACTGTCATACCCAGAATCAAGCCTGCATCCCGCTTTTTGCTGTATAACAAATACTCAGTTGCACAGTGTTGTCCTGATTTCTCTTCTATCACCTAATATGTCCAATTAGGACGTGTAGACCAGCAGCAGGGTTATAGATTAGCCATCTTTTTTGGTGACCACCAGTAGGGATGCGTCCATAGTAACATGACTGCATCACCTAAAGTGCATTACAGCTCTTAATTATTTTCCCAGAGTCCTTAATGCATAAACAAATCAAACTGTAATGAGAGCTTAAAAACTAATTAATTTAAAAATACATTAAAGTTAGATGCTGTTAAGCGTAAAGAGCAGCAAAAAGGCAGAAAAAGTTAAGGGAAAAAATACAAAATCAAAACAGACACCACTGAGGAAATAAGGTATTAGCAGCCAAAACATCCCACCCCTCCATTGCGTTATAAAGATCTTGTGGGAGTTAGTCTCCATGGGGGTTTCAGCCCAGTATTCCAGTCATAACAACAATGTTTTTCTCTGGTCCATCAGGCTGCCTTAACCAAAGAATCTTAACACCTCTTAAAGCTATAAGTAATGAAAATATTTAGGACAACCCAAACTCACTAATTCCCCATCATGACTGATTAGAAAAGCTCTGTTAATGGAAAGTGTCTGGAGGTGTAGCCTGAATTAATCTGGATAAATGCTCACTGTTTTAATGTTTGTAAATATGTGTTAATTTGATGTGCATCATGTTTGAATGCTAACAAAAG
The DNA here is from genome assembly GCA_037177515.1 of Pseudomugil tenellus. Lineage (NCBI taxonomy): Eukaryota > Metazoa > Chordata > Actinopteri > Atheriniformes > Pseudomugilidae > Pseudomugil > Pseudomugil tenellus. The sequence continues at coordinate 5,845,443 of JBAMHX010000024.1, forward strand.
CAAATAACGTACAGTGCTTTAAGTTTGAACCAGCGATTTCCAGTTTTCTCATAAATGTAAATGCTAGCTCATACAAGCTACATTTTCCAGACTTTATTGTCTTCATACTGAATTCATACAGTATTATCTATGACAGTTGAGCAGATTATTAGGTGTACTTACTGAAAAATAGCATGGCATTCCACTCACATTTTCATTTTATTACCTAAACCTGGAATGAAAAAGTGATATCAGAGGCTACTGAATTTGGTCTTTTATTAATCTGCTGATGTTTTAATTCGTTTTATAAAAGATAGCCAAGTTTAGTTGTATTTGCATCAGATCATAACTTTTACATTAAAAGTAAACTGCAGATTGGAGAGCACAAATAAAAATAATACCACTAAAAATTTAAAGCATGAATGATTTTCATGCTGATAGTTTTTTTCTTAAACATTTTTTATGTTCATATCATCTCCACCATTGTAAGCTCTGGCCCGCAATGCATTGTGGTCTATATTGACCTGTCTAGCGAGCATAAATAAACACACTACTTTTCAAGGTGCATTGTGGGTAATTTTGAATGCACTACTTTTTTCCCAAAGTACAGTCGGACACCCCTACAAAATGGCAAAACCACTATATTGGGCACTATGTAGCGCATGCTGTGCACATTCGGACACAGCCTTGGTTTGTATTTATACCCCCTGATTTCTTAGTTCTTTGCTGGATCATTAGTTGACCTTAGTTGCTGTTCAGTTCAGAGGTTTAATTAAAAAATAAATCAGTTTATATGTATTACGGTTCCTCATCCCCCTCCCCCCACCATAACAACATGTCTAGAGTCTAATGTCGTTTCTAAACCCAGTGAAACTTTATTGTGTAATGTGGCTGCAAAAGACCTGAACCTTTGTGTTGTAGAGACATCTCCTATTCTATACTCTCTGATGGAGGCAAAATGGACTAAAATGCTGAAAATAACATACTGCAGAGTACCACTTTTTCTATTACTGTTATTATATGTGAACATGGGTGTGAAGTTAACTTGACACTGTACTGAATGGACCTTTGAAAAACTTGTTGCTTGCCTTCATCACGTAATGATCCTCTAAGAATTAACACTTATTTTTGCATCATTTAGTGTTTCGTGTGTGACTGAGGAGAGTCACTTCAGGTAAATTATATCAGTGAAGATAAATTAAATGGTCATCAGTCTACAAGAACTAATATGAAACAGAACAGATGGTGGGTTTAAACACTGTGAAAGTACTTGATATGGAACCAGTTAGTTTTTATCTTAAGGAAACATGAGCCAAAATGTTCTTCAGGTTACAAATTCATCTTTTCTTCTTATTACAAAACAAACGTGAAAAGAAAAAAGTGAATTAATCCCCTGATGTCATGAATGGGGATTTAACCAATTACGATATGTTTAATTTTAATTGAAAAATCTAAGAAATCACATTTGATCTTGTAGAATCCACTTTGTCACTAATATTGGCACCTTTTGGACATCTGTGAGACTTATTTGGTGAAGTATATATTAATCTTCTACTTGACTCCAGAGATTTTCTCTTTCAAACTTTACAGTAGGTACAGCTGTACCAATCTGTATCGATGACTCCCAGGTTGATCCTCTAGTGCTCAGATGGTCAGTTTTAGGTTAGACGTTGACCCAAAAAGACTTCAAGATCTCGTGTGAGTGCATATTTACATGTTGCGGCCTCTGTAATTGATGATTACCCTAGTTTGTGTGTTATAGCCAACCTCCGGCCCTGAGTGTACGTCTGACCTCTTATTAAACACCTGCTTGCTCCAACTTCTCTTGTCCAGCAATTAAGTTTTCCTGCCGGATGTTTGTTGTTTGTAGGGATCAACCTAGTTTGTCTAGCCAATGCAGGCTTGTTTTAGACTGTTTTTCATTACAATCATGCATTTGTTTCTATACTGCTTAGTACAAGTAAGCAGGCAAAAAACAGGGTACACCCTGGACAGGCTGCCAGTCCATCGCAAGAACAACAGAGACAATCAACCATCCAACTCATTTCTAGAGATAATTTATAGTGAACAGTTATGTTTTTGGGTGGTGGGAAGACAACAGAACCTTTGCATACATAGGAAGAACTTGCTAAATTTGCACAGACAGGTCAGTTTGAAGCTCTCCTCAGCCAAGGTTTGAACCAGTGACCTTGCTGTGAAGCCATTGTGCTAGTATCATGGCACCATGGTTTCCCATCTGGTGTTTTATGTTACAATACAAGAAGGGTATTGAGCAGGAAAGGAAATGATTAGAAAAGAAAATAGAAAATAAAGGACGGAAGAAAAGTTATTTCTGTCCCGCTCCTTCAGGATCTCTTGTTGTGTTGCTCCAGTGTTTGGCAGCCATATAGTGTGTGTTATAGAGTGTCTGAGTTGAAATTGCAAAGACCCTCAACCGACGGTACCAATTTAGAATTCAATTGCCACAGCCAGACGTCTAATGTAACCTCCACTGTAGAGCGGCCGTGGCTATCGAGCACGGTGTATCAGGTACACAGTGGTAAAAAAAAAAAAACACCTCCAATCATGAGGAGCCCCTGAAACAGGATATTCTGCAGCATTGTTGGGGTGCAGAGGGCAGCACTGAGGGTTTCTATCAGGTAACCAGCTGCAATTGTGTGCAGTGGATTTTTCCAAAGCTTCAGTTGCATTTCTTTAAGGGCAGCTTGAAAGGTTGCCCAACGACTTGGACCTGATTGCTGTTTTTTTGTGATCTTGATCTTTGCTGTTTCTCAACAGAGCAGACAGATGTAGTAATTAAACATCTGCTTTTATGTCACCATGCAGGAAAGAAATATAGTGACGCATTTAATGATGGAAACTGTGATGCTGGTTATTACTTTACAGATGAATAGATGCAAATTTAAATGAAAATATGAAACTCTGTTTGAGTGTTCTTTCTCTCTCTGTTGATGACTCATAGCAAGTCAGCAGGATCGTCTTAAAGTCCAGCTGTCTAATGGCTTATTTTAGTCATGCTTCCTTTCAAAAAACACAAACCAAATAATATTTTATTCTTCTAAGTATTTTTCAGTGAGCGCACCACAGTTGCTGACATTTATTTTTACTTTGGATGGGCTGGATGGCATTTTCCTCCCCACAGAGCTTCATCTGCATTTGAGTCCAAATTGCTGATTTTTTTTATTTATTTTCTTTTGCTGAATTAAAATGAAGCAGTCATGAATCGGAAACATGGTTCCATGGCAACCACTTTATTAGAATAGGATGAGGGTTTGAACATGGATGGTGTCTAATGGGAGCAGTTAGATCCAGAGATGGACATCCAACTCAAAATGTGACACATGGACAAAACGTTACTCTTAATCTTTATGATCCATTCATGGTCAACCTTTTTAGCTGCTGGAGAAATAAAATAGGATGTAACCTCGTGGCCTTTGGAGCCATTGCCACAAAGACAAGAGGCAAATGTACACAATAAAACTGGACATCTATACAGGTGGCAGGAGGGTTCAGCTCTATCGCTGTGATTCAGACCCCAACCACGTGTTTTTACCCATCGCTCATCTTCTCGTTGGGATTCTCTTGTGTTCTTTCATCGATTCTATTTGACACGACTACACTTATCTGCTTATTTGTCTTATTAATTAATTTCACGTGACATCTTTCACAAGATGCAGTAGTTTGTCTTCAGTTTTACATTCTGGGGTCAAAAGCTGCTTATGAGTAATAATGGACAATAAATTCAAGCACAAAAATCCAAAACAGGAAGAGAAATTTGCCTCAAACCTGGTTGTAAAAGCATTACTGACAGCTGCTATACTGCTATCAATGCAACATTTCTCAGTGATCCAAACCTTTGTATAGGTGTAACAAGCATGTGTCTGAAAGGTACAAGTACAGCTGCTGACTTTTGTTGGCAGCATTTGCATCTTGGCACACATCAGCGGAGGGCGTTGGACTGAACCACCCCGGGCTGTCTGCCTTGTGACACTGCACCACATCCAGGCTTTGAATTATGGATCTGCGGTGGGAGCAAGCGGCGCTGTAATCAGCAAGATGGCCAACCAAGTGATCCCTGCTGCTTTAATGAGCAGAATGGCAAGTGTTGTGGATCAGCCACCCCGTTGCTTTTTATTGTATTTAGAAGAGTCCATCACACTAATTGGTTTCATGTCATTGCATAAGCAAGCTGTTGTTTGACTTTGGCTCCTTGTGAGCATATGAATATTTTAGGAGCTCCTTTTTTCATGATTGTTGTCTGTAAACCCCACACTCTAGCCATTTTATTATGTTGACCTCCAGGGTCAGGTTAAATTGAGACACACCCTGCGTTCAAATGAAGCGATGCATGTCATGTGATGCATGGTGACAGCACAGCATGATTAAAAATCCTAAAAATAACACCATGAATAGAGGCTGTGAACCAGGAAATTGCTTTTCTTTTCACGTTGTGCGACTCTCAGATCCCTTTGGTTTATTGCCCACTTGTGTCATATTTGATGACTGATTTAGTGGCTCCCATGAGTTAGTCAGCAGTCAATGGAAGGGGTGATTTGAAACAGTAGAGAGCCCTTGGTATATAAGCTGAACCAGTGACTAAGCGCAACAACTAAATGGATAGAAGTCAAGCACCAAACTATACACCCTTTCAGACTGACTACAGATGTACTGTGGTTGAAATTAAGACTGATTGAGATACTGAGAGATAGATACTTAATAAACATCCTCAAATGGAAAGGTTTGTTTTTTTCCCCATGGGTCGTTTCTTATCAGTGGCACTGTAGCAGCTTATACATTTCTATTACTCATATCAGGGTCTAAGAGCTTGTTATGTTTGGAGAATGGTCGCCTTGCAGCTGTCCACTGACTCATCTGTGATTGAAGCTTACTCATGATTCAAGCACACCAGAATGAGAGATGAACTGGTCTGTTTGTATGGTGTTGATTCTGCCAGCTGAGAGCTTGTGCAGCTGATCTAGATGATAATGAATTGGTGCTTAACAAACTGTGCTTCTGGCTTAAAGCTGCTGTGAAACCAAAGTTGCTTGTGATCATTTACCTTTTATAAATATATTTGAGAGTATGATCACAAATTTGATACTAAGAATGAAAGTTGATAATTTCAAAGTGTATTTATTACTATCTATTATCACAAGATTCATTAATCACTGTATCTATTTGAAAATGATCACTTATTCCTTTTTCTTCATTGCTAAATGGAAAAGCTAATGTCAAGTTTTGGGCCCCATTAGAGTCACTATTACTGCTCTCACTATTTCCATCTCTTTTTTCCCCCATTTTTCAACTTGCAGCAGGTTTATTTGAGTCATTCTTTTTTTATTATACTTTTTTTTAAATTATTTTATTATTGGTGTTAGTAGCATTAGTGACATATTGGAAGATTATCAAACAGGAATATAATATGCAAAAGTACAAACAATGGGAAGGACATAAAAATTGTGCATATATATATATATATATATATATATATATATATATATATATATATATATTATGTGTGTGTGTGTGTGTGTGAGTGTGTAAAACAGTACAATACTTGCTGCAAACAAACTGAAATAGTAATTGTAGGTAATTGTTTGGCCACTTGCAGTGCATTGCTCATTTGTTGTATGTGTACAGAGTTTGATGGTGTGTCATCTGAGGCTGTGTTGGGATTATGGGTAAATCTGTGGGTCTTGCAGATCATGGTGAAGGTTTCATCCTCAGCTGTTTTACACTAAGTGATGTTTACATCTAGAATTTCTTTGAAAACATGGTTCTGATTTCCTTTTTTTAACAATCCTGTCATTTATGTAATCAGAGACCTAAGAACTATTGCTGCCTTGGTATGTATGTATGGGAATTATGGAAAATATCATTTGCTGAGGTAAAATTTGCACATGAACACCTTTCGTCTTAATTTCCACTGGAGAACTTGAGGATTATTTTGATAATCCAAACCTGCTTGATACTGCTTTCTTTCATCCCAAATGTGTATGAATGAGGACTGTTGAGCATTGTCATTGTCATCGCAGTGTATGTGTGCAATAATCACATCGCAGATGTAGGAGGTAAATGAACTCAACATGTTCTCATCAATTTCAGGGGAACAAACAAACCTTTAAGGTAAAATACAATTCCCCTTTGCAGATTATTGAACAAAACATTTACCCATCATTTAGCGCAGGAGTCGGCAACTCCAGTCCTGGAGAGCTGCACTCCTGCAAGTGTTGGGAGTTTTCCTGTTGCAACACACCTGTCACACATCAGAATTAATTAACGGACTTATGCAGAGTTTGATGTCAAGCTCTGCACAAGTCTGCTAATTACCCATTGATTTGATTCAGGTGTGATGCAGCAGGGAGACTCACACCTGCAGGAGTGCAGGTCTCTAGGACCGGAGTTGCTGACTCATGCACTAGTCCAATAAAAGATAGTGAGAATAGCTGTTTAATACAGACAAAAAACATAGTTGCGTTACAAAAAGGGGAAAGATCAGTGCAAGTTAATATCAGCCTGATGGCAGGAGTACAGAAGAACTTAAACTTTATTCCATCTGTATGTTTTTCCATATCAATATATTTTACATGGTTAGGAAATATCTCTCAACATCTGAGTCTCGCCTGTAAAAGAATCTCAAATCTACTGTGCCGAGTTTATATCCATTTCAAATTAATTAAACCGTCTCTGAGTTGAAATAGTTGGTTGGATGGTATTAAAAGCAGAGGAGAAATCCACAAATAAAAGTCTGGCATGTGTTCCATGCTCCTTGCTCTGCATAGTTTTGTAGTTTGTTCAAAGAAGCTGCCAAGTTCTTTAACCTGTTTGTCCTCTGAGTAGCTTTCAGGGCTCAACAGGTAATACTGACCTGTACTTCACCCAGACTCTTTGTTTCTCAGAAGCCTCTTATTTGTACACAGAGGACAATGAAGGCCACTTGCATGTGTAGACAATGTCAGGATGGCTGTGTATAGTCCAAAACCTGAAGCTTATGATCAGATATCCCGTCTTATGTTGTTGTAATATCTCACCGGAGCCATCACCTTCCAGCCTTATCAGGAGACTTAAGAAAAATGAGTAGCTTAGAATCTTCCTAAACAGCAGCTGCTGTGCGGATGTTCATGGGTGGAGCTGAGGGAGTACTGTTACTCAAGAAACACAGGTAACAGATGGGACTATAGGTGTCAGCGTCACCTTTAGCTTTTAATGATATTCCCAAGTGCATGTTAAGGGCCAAAACTGTGCATGGACATTTGATCCCTACCGCACTTGCAGTTATGTAAGAGCATTGTTGCACGGTCATTAGTTTTCTCAAAGATTACAATTACACAGACACACCGAACATATTACATCAGGCCTCGTCCACTGTAAAGGAAGCATTTACAAAGGTTTTTCTTTTTTCTTAAACTGTTCGGTTTTAAAATTTGCATATAACTTATTTCTAAGTTATATCAATGCTTGTTGTACATATTTCCCAAATTGTTTTTATTCCTGTTCATTGACTTTTTCAATGGTGCTACTTTTGTAAAGATAATGGATTAAGCGATGAATTCTTCTGTCCAAGAAAAAAATGCCACGTCTTCTGTGCTTGTTCAATTTTATTCTGCTATTGACTTATTTTTGGTGATAGGAGCTTCAGTAGCATATTGACAAACCATTCACTCCACCATGGCAGCTCCTCCTCATGCTAGTGACGACTCTCGCCAAATTTTGCTGTGGGATGGAATTTCATTCTTCAACCATTGTTTGTCACAAGTCAGTCAATGTGGTCGAGTGGGTTAGGGTAGGCTGACACTTGCACGACTTTTGACCACGATTTTGTCATGACAAGTCGTGGCATTTTGGGGCAAGAACCGGGAGGCTCCACACTGTTCACGTCTAGTTCACGTCTAGTTCACGAATGCGTGCCCATCAGTGTCCGCATTGACACGAACTAGCACGATGAGTTCACGCATAGGTTGCGCATAGTTTACGCACTTCCCCCATTGGCACGAAGAGTTTGCGCGATTCGGATGATGTTGTTCCGACTTGGGCATCCCATATAAAAAGGTGGCCTCCCTCAGGCTGAATGCCAGAGACACAGTCATTGCAGAGAAGAGAAGATGCCTATATCTGGCACGCATCCTCCCGCATCGTTCTCACGACTTCACGACATGTTCACGTACAGTTGGCGCATAGTTCACGACCTGATGGCGAGATTTTGTCGTGACCAAAATTTTGAACATTTCAAAATTCTTGTCCCAAAATGGCACGCATTCACGACAGGTTTACGCACTATTCACGCCAGTTTACGACGCCACAGAATTCAGGGCGCCCTTAGTCTGCCACAAAGCTCAAAATGATGCACCTGGGAAGTGAAGCTGGATCTATGCTCACAGCACCCGGAGTGCCAACAAAACAAGAGTCAAAGGCAGTATAAGCTGTTTGGCATTCGTAGATAAGATTTGGCAAGTTTTCATGAGTGTTGACTGGTTGAAATCTTCATCATAGTTTATTAAGTTTTCATTATTACTTAGTGATCTTTATTTATCATTGAAGATCTACACAAACATGTTAAAAGTTTACCATACAATAGGCTTAAAAGTCCATGGTTCTGGAAGGAGAAACTATTTCAGATTGTATATCAGATTAAGTGAGTCTGAGTGATCTTCTGACCTTGGATATCAAAAGAAGTACTTCTTTGTTGTCAGTATCTTTTTTCTGAAACATGATCAGAACTCAGACGTCACTGCAGATACTTGGATGAAAAGGAGGAAGAGGCATCAGGAAGAGAGGCATTCATTTCCTTCACAAGTTTTCCTTGTGCCAAGATCAAGTGTTGCTTCATCTCTCTGTCTTCACTTTTTTCTTGAGTCGTACATCCTCCCTTCTCCTGTCCACCTTTTTACTGATTGAAGGCTGTGCAAGCTTGTCATGCCTCCCGCCCTCATGTGTTGTTGTCAGTTCATTAAAAGTGAAATCTCCCCTCTTGAATTTCAATTGAGAGGCTTCAAAGTGAGCGGCTCAGCGGCTGAGGGCGTCATCAAACGAGCGGGGTGCTTCAGTCCTACGGACCTTAGAGAACTCTCAAACTGCACTGATAAATGAAGCTGACCAGCTGATCACACCTTGCAAAGTCCCAGCTGCCCCACAGTAAAGACTCTGGGGTTCCAGGTTTTTATAGGCCTCGACTAGTGATCATTTTGCTGCAGCATGCTCAAGTAAATGGCACCTGCATTCACTCACTCTGTGATTGGTCAGCCATTTTTCATTTTCACCGCTTTTTTACGTCATGCTGATCTGTTTGTCCCTGTGAAAGTTTGCACTTACTGGTGGTTGTGGGAATGAGAGTTGGGCATTGTCAGGAAGCACAGCTGGAACAGTGTGACATTTTTGCATATTCACATAAAACATAAAAGTACCAATTTGTGCAGAAAAGCATCATTTATACACAGCTTTTTCTGTGTTCCCTTTAAATTTACCCAAATTGTATCTGTTCTCTGCATACTGTTGATGAGTTTGACATATGAGCGGCTTGTTCAGTCATTATAAGCCCGAACCAGAGCATTGCAGATGGCCACTGGGGACGGTTACTTGAATAAATGCATGCATGTTTGCTGTCTGTGCCACACAGACTCTCAGAACAAGATGTTAATACGCTGAAAACAGCTTTTATTGTTATTTCTGTTCTTGTCATTTTTCGTTTTGTTTCTTTTTTTCTGTCTCTTTCACTCTCATCAAAAAAAGTGTTTCAATTTGTAAAAGTCACATTTTGAATCCGTTTTTTTTCCAGTGGGTTAATAAAGTTAGCAGACTACCTCAGTTTACTTGATATAAGTGGCAATTGTGTTTTCAATTAGTGTTTCTTTTTTACAAGCAGAGTAAACAAGTGCAGTTACAGGTATGAGGCTGATACCAGTCGCTTTCTTAAGATGAAGGCACTAAACATCATCCTCATCGGTCGCCATCACTTATGATGTTCTCCCTACAGCACCTATTGAGATTAAATTCTGAGATATAACAAGTTAAATACAATTATATGAAAAATGTATTTATACAATTGTATTAAATTATATTAAATTTTATTTAATAGATAAACTTTATACAGTATGTTTAATGGAAGATATAGAGCATTTGGGCATGGAAGATATTGCTGTGAACTCCCACGCCGGCAAATCCCCACAAATGAGAAAGAAGAGACAGAGGGGAAGCAGAAGAAGGAGGGTGAATGACCCATGGAAAATCAGAAAGAACAGGTTTGTCTGGCATTTATAGAAATATCACAAGAAGGAAGGCGTTGCAGGGATGGACCTGCTTACGGTCCTGCTGTCGTTCGTCTTCATTGCTGAGGCTTTGAACCTGGGTCTTCCACTTCTAACTCCAGCTATGTAACCAAAGTACACCTATATAAGTACATTTACAGTAAAATAAAGTATTAACAGTGTTAAACCAAAAATGTAGTCATTCCCTTTTTAATTACGTTTGTTTAAATTAGGATTAGTGCAAAAACAAGTTAGATCAGGGTTTCATGTCATTGACACTCGGGGTGGAGAACCCTTTTCCTCCAGGTTCAGAATCCTGCAGGTTTTCCATGCATCCTCGGTCCAGCACAAGTCAAATTAGTACAACAGCTTATCAAGCTCTGCACAGCGGTTCATTCACTTCTGCTGCTTTGAACGAAAGCAGAACGAAGGTTTACCTTCCCCAAGTTACACAGACTTACTTGCTATTTTCACATATTTAGAAATTACAAGGAAAAAAAAATCTTTTTTACAGTTTTTTACAGTGTCAGTTTTTAGCCACTTCACGTACACAATATCCTGCTACATTTTCATGCTAATTTTTGTTAATTTCTCATGAAGATGCTGCGGCAGGATCTACAAGAACGGGCACAGCATACATTGTCTTTGTAAATAAACGCGACTCATGGCCAGAGACACAAGCTGCTTTCTGTCCTGTTATATGGTGTCAAACATAAAAAACTTGAAATACCAAAAGTTATATTCATCAGACTTTCTTGTGTAAAACAGCTGGTACAGTACAGTGAAAAGACATCTTTTTAGTTACAGGAAGTAATGGTACTCGCTGCACCAGTTCTGAGAACGCTGTCATTTCAAGAAAACCAGAAATACTACATCTGGTAGTTAAAGTGATTTAATTTGTTATAGAAAGTATTAAAAATTTGGATGCTGCTTTTGGTGTCAGAAGATCATAAAAGAACTGAAATTCAATTTCCACATAAGTTTTGCAAATTTCAGCCAAAGTTAAACTAAAGTTTTAGGGATTCTCTGTGTTCCATGTCTTCCACGTTTCTTCACATCCAGCTCTGGTTTGTTCACAAACGGCAACAAAAGGGAAAAATGGTGTTTGACGATTATTAGGTAAATGCCGGATATCATGTTGTTATGCTGGAGGTGTGCATAAATGTTCAGGAGCATTGGGAAATGTTGCAGAAAGTTACAACTGATTTTAATGATGCTCTAAGCTTAAGGTGAAGACTGTGTCTGGCATCCATTCAGAGCTGCTTCACATGCAAAGTGACTCAATAGCAAAAAATCACATGCAACTAACATGCCAGAATTTGTTAATACAGATGTGCATTATATCTGTATTTTTATTGTTGGGGGGGGGGGGGTGTTCTTCTTTGACTTTTATCCCTAAATGTTAAAGCAAATTTTAATTTGAAGAAAGACTGTAACTAATTAGACCTTCTGGCTGTTTGAACAGTACGACACGTGACTCATCTTGAATTGAGAGAGTAATTTGTATTTCAGTGACATTTCGACTGTCCTTTCCGCTTTCACCTTTGCCACACATTCAAGCCTCCCTCCACTTAACTGAGATCACATTTGCTCATTAACACTGCTTTTTACTGGGATTGACAAAGAGACCCATCATCAAGGTAATTGGCCTCTGAAATGTCAACACGAGCTTGGACACTAACCGCCTACTCACGATTTATTCTTCTCTCTCTGTCATTTCCCTGCATTATTTCCCTCTTCATCATCAGATGGTGGTTCTGATGGACCCCATGGAAGATCCAGATGACATCCTGCGTGCCAACCGCTCCAGGGAGAAGACTTACATGTTTGATGTGGCATTCGACTTCTCAGCCAGTCAGGTCAGTCACAGATAAAAGCTGAATAAGTCAGAAGTTTCCTATCTGTGTCCCTCTGATTCGTTTTTGTTCTTCCTCCTGTGCAGGAAGAGGTTTACAGATCTACAACCAAGGGTCTGATTGAAGGCCTCATATCAGGCTACAACGCTACAGTGTTTGCTTATGGACCCACAGGTTTGTGTTTTTGTGTGATGCATATACACGGTGCTCCGTCTGAATTTAGATCTCTTTCATCAATTTCATCAGTTATCCTCCCGTCAGCCGATGTGTTCCCAGTCAGCCTACTTTAAGGAAGAGGATGAGACATTTTACCGACGCCTGCTTTAGCTTCCATTTTTAGAAAAAGTATGATGGGAAAATGAGTCATATTCCTTCTCTTGATTGTCAAACGGACATGACAGACTGTCAGAGACTAGTTGAACTTTGTCAATTCGTCAACTTTTCCTACTTCTCTTCCTGTTTTCTGCTCAGCCTTTCCCAGAAATTCACTGCTGCTGATCTCATAAACACAGGAATGAGATCAGTTTTTTATCAATGAGGTTTTTGTGGAAACAGAAACCAAAATTCACTTTAAATTTATTTTAGTCTCAGCCAGCTGCTAGGAGAAAAGATCGGCTCTTAGGCTGTGCAGCGTTTTTCTGCTTTTTCCAGCATTACTTTGCTGTTGCTGTTTTGTTGGCAGGTTGTGGGAAGACATACACCATGCTGGGAACAGACAAGGAGCCAGGCATCTACGTACGCACACTGAACGACTTATTTCGTGCCATCGAGGAGACCAGCGATGACATGCTGTACAGTGTTTCCATGTCATATCTCGAGGCAAGTCTTCCTCGAAGCAGCAAACCTTCAGGCTAAAAAACTGTTAATGCAGCAGCAATAAAGCACCATCTAGTAGTCATTTATTAATATTACTGCTGATATCTCTTGCACTGACCACTAGATCTGGCTAAATCTTTGCACATCCAAGGAAGCACCAGTTCTAACATGGAGCATACAAAGATCATTAGAAGAAGCTCAGCTAAAAGATGTAACAATAGAAATTAGGAAAGCGCTGTCCATTTAAGTGCTTCTACTAATTCCTCCACTTTGAGCAAACAACACAAACGAGGTTTCATATGAAAGCAGAAACTCTACAGATTACAGGCCCGTCTGTCTTATCACTGTGTGAGAATTCCTCTGTAAGTTATTAGCCAGAGGGAGGAGAAAAGCAGGTTAATTCCACCCAAACAAAAACAATTTGCTAATGTCTTCTGCCATGACGCTGCTACTGCTTAAAATGAATCGCAAAGGTTCTGGTAGCTGACATGAAGATCAAGCAGGCTTTTATAGTAAAGTATTAGTGACGTGTACTATTTGAGGTTCAGTTTATTCAGGATCCTCATGGTGTTTCTAAGCATGTTTGGGTGTTTTCTCCAGATCCACCTGATTCTGACCATGGACGCAGGTGTTGATAAACAAACTGCTCAGATTCACCTTTTTAGCTTTTGCACATTTACTCATCAAGCATTACTTTACTAATTAATTAAGATCTGGGCTGCTATGCTGTGGTTATCACTGTGTTTTTAAGAAGATATAATCATTTACATTTGTTACAGTGTTCCAGGTGAATTTAATCTGACACAGTCACACGCATCTTTATTCTGACTAATCTCACATGTCTTGGCCTTCTTTTAAGACCAACATACATCAATTGCAATTGTGAAAATGCATTTTTTTTTTTTTATCATTTGTTTGTTTTTTACAGGCCGGAGAAACAATGAAGTCCAATATAAACACAGTTTATATTAGACTTTAGTTCCTTTTTTTTAATATTCTTTTCATATAATTTGTTTAAAACGTATAAAGAAAGTCACTTTCTGTTTAAGCACCAGTGCACATTACTTATTAATACATTATTAATATACCCATGGCTGCCCAACATATAGGTTTGTGCTGCAGATTCAGCTTTAGTAAGTTTAACTCTTCAGTGGAAAAATGAGTCATAGTTTGTTAGTTTTACTTCTTTCGGGTCTACTTGGTGTGACAGGACCATTAAATGGAGTTTGCTCCAAAAGGAAAAACTGTAATGATGTAGTCTGTCTAGTTTACTTTTTTACTTCATCATCAGTAGGTTGTAGAGAAGGTATTTCACACCATCACATGCAACAGCTCTCGTCAACACCACTGTACACTCAAAGAAACACCACAGTAAGTAATTTTACCCTGACTGTAGTACTATATGTGCAGGGAGCTATCATCCTGTTGGCAGAGCGATTATCTCGTCATGTCAGTGGATGAAGCAGCAGGCTGATGATGTGGTTTTCTCTGTGTTCCTGCTGGCCCTGCTTCCACACCTCATTACAGAGAGGCAGGAACAGCTCAGACTGGGAGTTTAGTCTCCTTAACAGCACTGGATGCAGTGAAGTTTGTTCATCTGACTTTAAAAGCAGAGCTGAGCCTCAGTGGCGTGATATTCCCCTTCATATTTCACTTTCTTTCATTTGTGCCGCCATGCAGTAAGTTTGTAGTAAAGGAGTCATAATTCGATGTTCTGATAAACAGCACAGACATGAAGAAATTGTCATTTGTTCAAATTGTTCAGGCTGTCAAAAAGAAAAAGAAGAAAATTCTGCAGAAAACTGATGCAACTGATGAAGAGTGACAGAGAAAAGGAGGCAGAGAGGCAGATGATGAATAGAATTCTATATCCAAAGAGAGAACATGAAAAGAACATTCAGCATGCAACAAAAAATGCGACTGGCACAAATAAGCACTTGTTGGCCCAAAATGTTACCATCTAGGAGGGGGGGTTGGATTTGACATCAAAATTCAACTTTTTGTTTTCACCGCCAGACTCTGTCATTATGCACACTGAGTGACAATAGTACAGAGGAGCCGCTCTATAGTTGCACTCTGGGTGGGTGGAAATGATTTTTTTCTCTATCAAAACTGCTCTGACCTGTATTGATCTCATCAGGATGAATCCTTAGACGAGTGTGTGTGTGTGTGACGCGTGTGTTTGCAGTTTCCAGGGAGCAATCTGTTACCGCTGCTGCCTGACTGCAGAGAGGTTAAACACTGTTTTATAGCCCGATAGAGTAAAGAGCACACATCTGTTCCTTTTCTTGTTCAGATCTCAGCCGAACGTGTTGACTCACAGACACGTGCACAGAAACACAGCGATGTAACCTGTTCGGATCAAAACCCATCATGAAATGATGCTGTAACATTTGGTGCAATCTGTGGAAATAAAGCAAACTGTAAAGTCGCTGCAGTTTTGATATGTGTGTATGTAAAAAGCTGCTAGCATGACAGTACACTCAGTCTTGTGACCAATGAGACTACAGGTGAAAAAAAAAGAACAAATATTGAGCTTACAGTGAGTGAAAGACTTGTTTTGTTTTGTGTAAGCCGCTAAAGTGAGCTTGATAAATAAAAGGTGTCATTACGTCTCCATAATATTTACAGACTGACATCCAGAGGTCGCTTTTCAGGATGTCGTCTCCTCTGCTTTGCTGTTATGTAGCTGGTGGATTTTCACTTAGACATTTACTGTCTGACAGACAAGCTGCAATTTCTCAATGAGTAAAATTTAGCAGCTCATGTCTTTTTTTCAGGTTTGAGTCTTGAATGGAGGCTTGTATGTGGAGATAAACACTCTCCCCATAGTAATAAGTGATGTTCTGTCTGTTTCTTTGTAGATCTACAATGAGATGATTCGTGATCTGCTGAATCCATCCTCAGGCTTCTTAGACCTAAGAGAAGACTCTAAGGGTGTGATTCAGGTTGCAGGAATCACAGAGGTGTCTACCATTAATGCCCAAGAGGTGAGAGATGTTAACCAGCCAATTTTTTAAAAGATTAATACTATCATTGTTCTTATAGTTAATTAAAATGTTGAGAAACAAGTAAGAACTGTGCGTCTGTGTGTTTTCAGATCATGGAATTACTAGTGAAAGGAAATAAACAGCGCACCCAGGAGCCGACAGCGGCCAATCAGACGTCGTCTCGCTCCCACGCTGTGCTGCAGGTGGCCGTCAAACAGCAGAGCCGCTGTCGCGATGTCCTGCAGGAGGTCCGCTTTGCTCGCCTTTTCATGATCGACCTTGCCGGCTCAGAGCGAGCAGCACAGGTGTGTGTATGCAATCGTTATAATGTTGGATTTGCACAATTATTTCTGGCTTGTGTCTGTGCAGATGCGGTCTTGTCTGTGTGAATAATTCTGCCACCCTGAGGTGTTTTCACCATGTAGAGTCTCCAATAAAACTAAGGTGATATGAGTTCAACCTGTTCACACCAATCGCTACAAGCACCACAGTGCACTTTATAAAGTTAATACACCACCAGGTTTCTGTATGTGAAACACGGTGTTCTGCTGCTCTTGGAAAGTTTTTCTTCATTTGAGTTTTTTCATTTCAAACCACTTTACGCTTACACTCTACCAAATTTAGTGCAGCAGGAGGTGGACGTTTTACAAATAATTACAGCTTTTTACAGAATGCAGAAAATACTCAATAGCTAAGTGTCTCTGATTTGAGCAGATATAGCTACAGAACATGTGCTGCACGTTGATGAGCGGATGATGCAACATCCTGCCGCAGCTTCTCTTTGTACGTCTTTACAGGTTCTTTGTCCAGATGCGTGACCCCAAATGAAAGTTCGTACTGCTTTGTATCGGCTGGATGTGTAGATTGCAGTGTTGTAGCTTGTGTCTGTTGCTACCAAGAGAGAAAAAGCGATTCTGTTATTATTGTATTAAACGTTTAATTAAAAAAAAAAGCCAAACTGAATTCATTTCATTTCCAATGCTGGGAATGTTGTCTGGTATGTGCACCAGTCATCAGATGATGAAGAGAAGGATGAGTCTATTTATTTCCCTTTTTTTGCTCTTTGACTTTCTGCTAAGCGATCATAAAACTGCTGTTGTCAGTGATAGCAACCTCTAGTCATTGTTGCTCATTTACAAAAACAGCGCCATGAAATGCACATGTAGCAAGTGATGAGTAAAGTAGTCACACCTATACCACTGATGAAGAGTGAACAGAGCAGAGAATGTATCAAACAGACACAAAGGAAGAATTTCAGCACTACAGGGACAAATATAAGCGGTAACGTCATCAACTGGCCAAGACTGGAGGTTGGCTCAGTGTGTCAGTTAATCTCATATAATCAATTGTGTGTTGTCCAGAGGGAACGAGTTTGAAAGCCTCTGAAGCTGGGTTTATTTCTCATCATCATTGTTATTATATAGAAGTTTAATTTGGTGTTTAGGTCTAAAAACATATCTAAATTCTGCTCCATTCAAAGTGTATAAAAAAATCATTTAAAAAAGATACGATTTCTGTGACTTAACCCTTTGCCTTCAAGCCGAGGACCATTAATTGAAAAATTAAGTTGCCTTTGCTGCATGTCATTCACCACATCCATCATGTTTCATTTCCGCTGGGTTTTCTGTACCTGCCATCGCTGGTGTGAAGCATCAGAAAATGTTTTGGGTTCAGAGTTTTTCACACTCATCTGTCTCCTCATCTTTCAGACTCAGAACAGAGGTCAGCGGTTGAAAGAAGGAGCCCACATCAACCGCTCCCTCCTGGCTCTGGGCAACTGCATAAATGCCTTGAGCGACAAAAACGGAAACAAGTACGTCAACTATCGAGACAGCAAGTTGACTCGCCTCCTGAAGGTACTGCTATTTATCAGGAAGATACCACATTGATCATTCAGGTTGTCTTTACTTACTGTGCTCATTACAACAATCATCCTGCCTCTCATCTCAAACACAGGACTCTTTGGGTGGGAACAGCAGGACGGTCATGATAGCCCACATTAGCCCTGCCTCGTTAGCTTTTGAGGAGTCTCGCAACACGCTGACATACGCAGACCGTGCCAAAAGCATCCGTACACGGGTAAGCTCAGAACTCACCGCTTGCAGATACACTTTAGTTTAAGTGGAAAGACTTTGCTTTATGAATATGTTTATTTCTTCTACACATCCAGTTTTGTACATTAACTCTTACAAGATTCAGGCGGTCAGGTCCGTCTAAATCTCACAATCTTTTTTACTTCCCTGTGTGCTTCAGGTGAAGAAGAACCTGATAAATGTGTCGTACCACATTGCTCAGTACACAAACATCATCTCAGATCTGCGCTGCGAGATCCAGCGCTTAAAGAAGAAGATCGCAGATCAAGCTAGCCGCCAGCTGAACTCAGACCGAGCTGACATTCGCAACATCCAGGGTGAATTCCACTTTTTAAGCCTTGCAGCAATACCAGTTATTAACTGTATCGTTTCTGTTAGTTTCTGTCTTACCCTCTGCTGTTGTCATCCCAATTGCAGCAGAGGTACAGGCCCACTCCAGCCAGCAAGGCCGGGCAGAAATGGATCAGTTAAGGGAGCTGCTTCTGGATGCTTTTCGCCAGCAGATGGAGATCCGGAAGAGCCTGATGGAGCTGGAGAACAGCAACATGGAGATCCAGATCGATACCTCCAAACATCTTCTAATCATTGCAGAGTCAGTGTTTACAATTTGTGTCATATCTTTCCAGAGATGGTTCATAACACCAGTCATGTAAACAATCCTGAGTGGATCATTCAAGATTTAAGGAAGCTGGGAAAAAATATAAACAGTGACTTCCAAATGCATTAAAGTGTTTAAGAACTGTGCTTTCAGGTAGTTATTACCTCTGATGGGAACTTTTTTTTTCTTAGTTGGGAGCAGGAGCGGAGCAGGCGCAGAAGGAAGTGGCGTGCAGAAAGGAAGAAGGAAAGTGTCAACAAGGACGAAAGTGAGAAGGATTCCGATTCCCCGGAATCTCCCCCAGACAGCACAGAGACGCAGGAGGTGGCGGTGGCACGAGAAAACCTGGTCACACTCATGGCCGAGCAGAAAAAGATTCAAAAGCAAAAGGTAGGGTTGATTTCCTGTCAGCACCATGAAAATAATGAAAGGTTTTTGTCTTGAACGCTCATGAATTCACTGATTCATCCGTTGTGTTCTTTAAGGCGTTGCTGGAGCGCAGGTTTCTGCAGCTCCGGGAGCAAGCCCGACGCCTCGAAGAGCTGCTGCCTCGGAGGGTGAGCTCAGAGGAGCAGCGTGAGGTCCTAGGCCTTCTCTGCAAGGTCCACGAGCTGGAGATCGAGAACGCCGAGATGCAATCCCACGCGCTGCTCAAAGACAACGTCATCCGGCAGAAAAACTTTGTGGTGCAGCGCTTCGAGCAGCACAGACACCTGTGTGACGAGATCATTCAGCGGCAGAGGCAATTCATCGACGGTGAGTTCGCCGCGTTTTCATTCAGGTCGAATCACTTTCAGTTTCTCTGATTACGCATCATTTGTGTTCCAGATCACAGTCTGGCTGTACCGCCTCACCTCCAGGAGCTGTACGATATGTACATGAGAGAGCTGGATGAGAGGAAACTGGACAGAGCCATGGCCCTGGATAAGGCAACCAGCAGACACACCATCAAGGTGACAGCAGCAGGACAAATGAATTAATTAGCACACTTAAATATAGATTAGAGAGACAAGATGAGCACCGACACAAATACTTACTGTTTTTATTTCCAGGAGGGATCTCTGCCAAAGATCACCCTACCCGGTCAGGGTCGCGACAACATGCAGGACTTGGATTCAGACCAGGAAAGCGTTCGCAACATGTGCTCCGATAACAGACGAGGTCAAGCCAAAATGCGCAGACATACCTTGCCTCCAATTCTGCCAGAACCCGAGACGTAAGAGGACTTTTTAATCTGAATTTATACAACTTTTTGTGCATCATTTCTCACTTTTATTTCCTGTTTTATCTGCTTCAGAGACAAAGTTTTCAAGAGCAGTCCTCACGCCAGGCAGCTGAAGAACTCAGCTGTAATGACCCCACCTCCGATCCACATTAACGGAAAGGGCAACAGAGAGGTGAGGACTCTCCCATAAGACTAATTGCTCTGAATTATTGCACTTGAGACGCCTGCCCTGAGAAGTGCTTTGTACTGTGAATTAATACAGTCTGATCACGCATGTTTTCTCTTTTTAACTTCAAGCACCAAGCCTCCCTGTTTTAATTAGTCTCACGCAGATCCTTGACTTTCATTTTCAACCAACAAACCTGAACGTTCTCCTGTGATAAACATGAAGTTTTTTTTCTCCGTTTACCAAGTTTATCAGATTTACTTCTAATTTAAGAAAACATCCATTTAGTTTTCTCTCTTTGCAAAATGCATTGAAGTTGTGAAAATTAAGGAAACCTCACTGGCTCCAGGCTCCCAATGTCTTTTTAAAATTTGATTTTGGAGGTGCAGAATTAACGAAGTTAGCCTGACAGGCAGAAAGCAAAGAACTGTGCTTAATGTCTGGTCACATGACTCTGCACGCCCTGCCCGCAGCTGCAGCCTCTGGGTCCTGACAGCTTCTTGAGCTACAGCCATCTGAGCCACAGTGTCAGCAGCCACCTGGACTCATCACCAGAGAGCAGCGAGGCTGGCGCTGATATCCCCCTTTCACGAAATGGTAAGATGCTCCTTTGGGTGCATTATTCAGTGTGGTTCAGCAGAGGTCGGGAATCAGAGAGTTGTTTGGCAGATGCAACAGTAATGCGAGCACATTTTACAAGGTTTTTGCTGGTAGTATCTGAAGCAGGAAGTATAACCTGTGCGCCTTTTTCTGAGCTAAATGAATGCTGTCAGTCTTTTTTTTCCAAGACTGCAATTGTTATCAATGAAAACTTCGTAGATAACTTTTTCTCAGCATTTCATGAGTAGAGACGTACCTTCCTCCCATGTTTCTCAGCGGCAGAAACACCTTTTATACAACATTACAGCCGTGTTAAGCAAAAATTGAGTTCAGACTGGCTTTTTGCTGCAGGAGAAGATTCACAATTTCACATACTGCCCTTTATTTTTGTCCCTGCAAGAAAAACTTGCATAAATGTTTATGTGATCTGTGAAAAAAACATTTGAACATCTGTGCCTTTGATTTGCACTTCTTCAGCTCTGGCTGTAATCTGCTTCCTGTTTGTAAGTAGCAGTACAGTTTAAGAGACTCATCTTTCCGTATCTGCAGAGCGGCAACAGATCCTGAAAGGAGTCCAGAACATTGTGGTAAAAGCAGCCCGTCGACGATCTAAAGCCCTGGAGGTGGACGCCCTGCGCCTACCCCACGCCCCCTCTCCCCTCGACCCGAAAAAGCAGAAAAGCAGCCTCTCGCTGAGCGAGGCGCCTCCGCGAGGCCTGCCAATGCGACGGGGCCGGCAGCCCAGCCCCGAGCTGAGACACGCCACCTCAGACGACAACCTGTCCAGCAGCACCGGGGAGGGGCCTGGCCTGCAGGTGACCTGGACACGACCTCGTAACCGCCAGGTCGCCACCAAGACCCAAACACCTCGTGAGGCGGACTATGAAGCGCGTCGCAAGAAGAGACGTTCGCGTTCATTCGAGGTCACAGGGCAAGCAGTGGGTGTTTTTTTGTTTTTTTTTTATCTTAACAAACAGCAAGAAATGTTTTTCATCTCTGCCATGAATGAACTTTGTATTAAATAATTAGTTATTAATCTGTTCCTAATCCTCTCGGTTGTAGCTGCCTCAAACAAAGACGAGCACAGCTCAGAGGTTCCGCCCTCTGGACAGCACATCAGACCCTCATCTCCACATTAATGGCCAACCCCAGGCTCCCATGCTGCGACCTCAATACAGAGGGGTCCCTGCTCTCGCCAAAGTCAGACCTCCTCACAACACCCAGCAAACTGGTAAACCATTGTTAGTACCAGTGGAGAGCTTTTCATTCCTCACTCATGACCTCTGTGTTGAGCTGGTTTCATTTTTTTCCCCACAGGCTCAAACACTGAGTCCTCCACAGCCAACATGAATAACCTGAAGCGAGCGCCTCAGCTCCGGCAGCCCCAGCCCCTTCTGTACGTCACCACCACAGGCGCTCAACGCACCCGCAGACACTGAGTCCAAAACCAGGACCAACATACAAACCAGCTGAAGTCTCTGAAACTTACAGCCTCCTTATTAAAAAAGAACACTGAAAGCCTCAGTGACATGAGAAGCGGCGACCCTGAACGTCTCCTCTTGCGTCTCCTCCAGGCCCGCTGTCCTGCATGTATTAAATGTTTCCCTGCTGCAACACAGCTGACTTAAATAATATGGCTCTATTAGAAGCTCTTCACAAGCTTGCTGTTGAACTATTAGTTTATTCCAAAGTTTCGCCAGCTTTGCTGTGGACACGAAGGGACGATGGCAACAGGCTCTAAGACTCACAAGTCTACAGACGCCAAAAATACGTGTTCTTTCCTATCAAGTCTTTTTCACTTTAACTCACTGTTTCTGATGTACTTGTATTTTGTCAAGTCAGGATGATGTCAATCTCAACATAAATGCAGGACTAATGTTTGCTCTTTTTGTGTGTAT
Organism: Pseudomugil tenellus; assembly: GCA_037177515.1. Classification (NCBI taxonomy): domain Eukaryota; kingdom Metazoa; phylum Chordata; class Actinopteri; order Atheriniformes; family Pseudomugilidae; genus Pseudomugil; species Pseudomugil tenellus. The sequence goes on from JBAMHX010000024.1 coordinate 5,867,905, forward strand.
TGTGTTCGTAGCTGTTGGGGCGGGCGGCGGGGGGGGGGGGGATCCTCATGAGACTCATGATGTATATAAGAACTGGAGGAAACAACTAGCAGATAAAAATTATAACAGCAATGTGAATGTACATTGAATTATGGCCTATTGTCAAACTATGTCGGCATAAATGTTTTTTTTTTGTAGTGAGATTTTTTTAATATGACATATTTGGAGGAAAAAACAAAACTATTGGACTTATTGTGTGATTGTGGATTCTATATGGTTTACCTGTACACTTCAGGTCTCTGTGTTTCCGCACCAAAACTTTTAAATGTTCTGTATGTGTAGATCGAAGGTAAAGCACAATAAGTTCTTTTTTTCAGATTAGCTGTTTTTAATTATTTAACTGTTGCCTTTGCTTTTATGTTGTTTGACATTTTTCACAATTACTTTCTATTTTTGTTTTGTACATTTTTGGTACCCAAATAAATTGAAATAAACTGTGTGGCTTATTTTTCAGTTTACTGTCAGCTGCATTGTGTGTTTGCAGGAAAGAGAAATAATCAAGGTAATTTTTTATCAACATAGACCAAATCACAGCATTATATCGAGATTTTTTTTTTCTGTCTTGTCTTTTCAAGTATCATAGTTAGCATCATAGTTAGCTTCACCAAGGAACAGCCTTATGGATATAAGGCTCTCTGTCACACATTATTATTGTTATTGTCAGCGCTGACAATGGGAACAAAAGAAGCAGTATTGAACAAATTATAAAATGAGTCAAACATGAAGAATAACAACAGCAACAACTGTACAAACGGAAAACAACTTATGCACCTGTAAGAAAGCTTCACAGAAAACATCTGATGGTTTCTGAAAGAAAACCAAGCACGAACAAACTGTGGAAAACGGGTGAGGCAGGTTTATTTGTGAAGCAAATTTTATGTACAACACAACTCATAGTGCTTTACATTGAGCATTAAAGGCATTTCAGAAGTAGCAAATGAAAAATGAACATTAGCAGAACTATAAAGTTAAAAAACGGAGTTCCTTCTCTAAGGTTATATTAAAACGTAGCCGTCACAGTGAGTCCTGCATCTGTAAAGGATTTCATCATGCTAGTACTTTACTATACCGCTCGTTATATTATGATAATAGTGTGCTAGCATGATAGTGACACACAAGTAATATCCAGTTAATTATCCTGTAACAACCTGGGCATAACTGTCAGAATTCAGTAATTACCCCGTAGTTACCACGGTAATAAGTTATATCCTGATTCTAACACTGGGAATGCCACCTTGAAAAATAGACCAGAACTTAAATAAGAGGGAAAATTATTATTGTGTCAAGTCATAGTAACTTAATAAAAACTTAACCGTTTGTATGGCATAACTACAAAACAGGGCTTCAAAGTGATCGATCATGTTTCCATTTCATTTCATTTAACCATAAATCATCATCTATAATCTATGACAAAATTTGAATAAAAAAATGACTGATTTTATTTATGTATATGTTTATTTTTGTATTTTCACCATTTATTTAGGTTGAATTTATTGTACTGCAGCCTTCTGCTCACTGGTTTCCATTAGGGGCCAGTAGAAGCGTACCACATTGTGCACAAGAGGGTTTTGAACAAGTTTTTTTTCCATAGGGGGATACATATATATCAAATATGATGCATTTGGCTTTGTAGAATTAAAATAACCAAATATCCCCCAAATCACCCCCAACAGGGTTCTGCAGAGAAGAAAAAGAAAATCAAACACAATCTTACAATCTCTCTTACAGATTGTTTTACTTGAGTAAAAATGTATACTATAAGGGTCAATGTTATCAAGCAACAAAATGTATATTACACCTGTTTTATATATA
>JBAMHX010000024.1:5885885-5903046 GCA_037177515.1 Pseudomugil tenellus
CTCTGGCTCAGACATCTCTATAATCAGTGAAGCCTTTAGATTGTCTATCCCCTCTTTGAGACTGAAACAACTACAGCGGCTTTATGTTGTCCCTAGATCTGTGACTATTTGGACAATCTAGGCTCTCTTTCTCTTATGAATGTGAGGCTAGGTAGCGAGATGTTTACACACCACAAATCTAGAGTTACAGTTTTGTTAATAATAAGAAAAATAATGTAGATGAAATATGATTGTGTCTTTTAGGAGCAATGACAAGGAACTAACAAAATTATTTTTGGCCATGATGGAATGAAGTGAATGTCCTGATCCTCCACATTTTTTGTCAGCATGGCCCTAAAACTCCATCGTGGTGGTTATGAACGTTTTCAGGAAAAAAATAAAGGAGAGACAAGCAGTGTGGGAGAGTGAATGTGTAAGATTTGATATTTTATTTATGCAAAACAGCAGCACGTTAAATGCACGCTCATCAATATTATCAATTGGAAAACACTTAAGGTGAAATATAAATCAAACATTAAAGTGTGTGCACGTTTTGTTTTATTGGTGATGTACGGCTTGATGAGAACATGAATATATTTTAGAGAATATATTTTGTGGACTAAGTTAAATGCGTGAACAAATCAATGAAAGAATGAGTAAACCGGAAATGCTCGGCCACACACTTGGCATCAGAACGTAACCTGCACCATATTGTGCACGTAGTCCATTTATTTTCCTATTACCTGGAAGTTTTGCGCAGTTAGAGGCTTTAACTTGCAGTGACTGGGTTATAGGAAACCTTGCAAAAGTATGCGCTGAAAATCATCCCAAAATGACTTCTGCTCTATTTTAAAGATACTCATTAAGTAAGGACCCTGAACAGGACTCATTGGACCTAAAAGATAAGAAAATATTTCATTTCTACTTATCCAACGCTATTGATGGTGAATGTCAAATAACCAAATGCCAGTAGGCCTACTGGAAGGGATACTTGCCACAGAAAAATGCCGGATTGAAGAGATTCATTCTTAGACTCAGACTACACTGTAAAGAATTCCATTGTAAAATAACAGTAAAATACTGGCAGCAGGGACACCAGCATTTTATTGTTATTTTACAAGCAGGTACTGTAATATATTTTAACAGTATAGTTACTGTATTTTAAATGACAGTATATTACCATAAGACAACAGTGAATGGTGGTTTTTTACAATGCATCTACTGTTATTCCAACAGTATACTATTACATTTTGAATTACAATAAATGGATAACTGTGTAGTTAATGATAATGTGTATAAAATAAAAAAAAACACATTGCAAAAACAAAACAAAAAAGTAAAATCTTTATAAATATTAAGAAAGTATATTAACAGAGTTGTCAGTGAAGCTAACTATCAAACATTTAGCCATCTTGTTCTACCAGATGGAATATAGGAGTTTGAGTGTTTGAGATCACATATGGAGATAACTTTTTGAATTTTTATTGAGTGATTAACTAAAAGTATCTTTTCTCATTTATTTCTCTACAAATGACCTTTGACCTTATAGTGTCTTCCTCAACAAAAAAACTTAAATCGGCTGCAAGTTTCCTGTTTTGTTTTTCCACAATCAGTTATAATCACTGCCACGTGTTTTACAAATGTTCACTTTGTTGGCACATAAAGTTGGAAGTGTGCACATTTAACCAGCTTCGAGCTACCTCATAATGTGTTCTTATACGTTATCCTCGGCATCTGTGTGAGACTGTGCAAGACAGGTTAGATCACTCCCTCTGTGAAGGAAGTTGACAGCTACATGGGCTACAATCAGATGAAAAGCTGTTTGTTGAAATTAGACTCAACTTCTAAGTGTTGCACATGTTTGCTTCTTCACAGTGTTGTAAAAACACAGCACAAGGGAGCAAACAGAAACATCACATCATGAATTTTCTCACCTTTAAATGTGTTTTGTCTCAAGTGGAAATGACGTGACTTGCAAGGACACGAGTTGTCCTGCTTTCGCGTCTACTGTAGAATTCCAGACTCAACCTTACAGGATTGTAAATTCAGTCGTGGTTTTTAGAAAGAAAAGTGCTACAACCTGAAGAAGAATGTGTGAACAGTATCAGCCAAGATGTGTACTACAGTGGCCTCATTTGTATGCCTTGTTACTTTTCACATACTGTTTTCACACCTCGGAGCAGTCTGGATCTGTGATGTGCTTCCTATCTGAACCAGACTGTTTGTTGTGCTTTACCACCAGATGGCATACATGCACTTTACAGGAGCATTTTATAGCTATACGGTGTAAAATATCAAAGACATAGGTAGCCAGTTTGTGTCACATATAAACTGGATCAAATGCTAAGAAATTAAATTTCTACACCTCTCATTGGACATATATTTATATAGACTTAATTGGTCTGTTTCCTGTTGATATGAAGCTTTTATTGAGTGTCTTAATGTCTGTTAAAGGCAGCACAGATACATAAACAGTCTCAGTCTAAAGCTTTCTCCCATTCTTCTTCATCTAATTACCTTTCTTATTGGTTTCATCCCGCCTCAGGCGTCCGAACGCAGGGGCATGTCCTCTAATCAATGCTAACTTTATTACCACTTAAATATTTCATGCAAGACAAGATGAGACTTTGGAATTATTTACAGGTAGACATGAAATCCACAAACCTATTTGTGACTCACTTGTGACAGTCGTCTGCTATTTAACTGGTTCCTGATTGACTCTACATATGGGAGAAAAACATTCCCAAAAAGAAAGAAAATGAGAAGAAGACATATTCGTTAATATTGAAAAATTTTTTGGCCAGTGATCATACGCGCATAAATTTAGGAGACTGGAAGTTTCTGTAAACATTTGTAGAGAAAAAAAAATCCTTTTTCAGGTTTATTTGGCTTCTTATCTAGCTGTAACATCTGAATATACACTGCAAAACTAGAAAAATTCTCTAGACCAGGGCGATGAGAAAAGAATGACATCATTTAATTTTCTTCTCGCATTTCTGGTTTAGGATTGTCAACACATCATAGAGCTGAACTTTTTTCTTTTAAGGTTAATGAAAACGATTGAGTGAACAGTCAAGTTGGAGTTGGATGTGTTTAATGCAAAAAGTCCCCAAAGTTGCCATTTTCACTCTTCCACTAACAGAACAGGATCAACCCTAACCCAGTCAAATGGATTGGTTAGAGACTCTAAGGATATATAAACATTTTGAAAAAATAATATGATATAAACCCCTTCCGAACTGTGAAAGACATATTTTTGAGGAGTATTGTTATTGCTCTAGTTCTTACTACTTTGAGGAATTGCAATTGGCTATGTACAAAACAAAATTTGACAGGGAGATTTAATAGAAATGAAGGTGTGCTTTACATCTGAGAAAAAGTATCTGCTGTCACCATTTGTAATAGGTTCAACTAAAAATACTTGTTGTCATGACATTAATTACATTTATTGTATTATAGGCTATATGCAGAATTCCCAGGGTAGTCCATAGACTTGAATAAACACACAAGGTTACAAGAACTGCTTGTTTTGTGGAAGCAGGATCAGAAAAAAAGACCCAAACATGGATCTACTGCAAATCTTTCCAAAATGCAATGTTCCATAACACCATCACGCACAGCTGCTCAGCACAAATCATTTAAAAATGTTATTTTGGTATGACGTATTATAGAGCCATACTGAAAACTGGTTATGTTTTTGGGGCCCTTTTTTAGGTCCCTACTTACCAATCCACCTCTAAGGGGTTGTGCTTGACACACTTTTTTGTTGATCAAAAGAGTCATCACTTTTTGTGGTACTTCGCATCCAGGTCAAAGCAGAAATGGTCCCATGTTTAAATATTCTGCAGATTTTTGTTGTTTAAAGCCACATGCCAGGAAAAAAGAGCATATACTTCTAAATATCTCATTCTTTGTATTTAATTTTTATTTGTTTTCTTTTTCATTTTAATTCAAGGGAGGCTTCATGCTGTTATGAGCTGATGCCTGCATCGCTGCCTGGTTTAAGCTTGTTGCATACTCAGAGCGAAGCAAGATCTTTGTACTAGTTCTGGAGTCCGAGAGAACATATGTGCAATGACGATTTGACCCAGTTATTTCACTCTGCCAGTGCAGATCTCCACTGATCATCTGATTTCCACCAATATTGTAATTTCCACCATATGATACAGTATAAACACAATTTGATTAATTGATGAACAATGTTTTTAACATATGAAATAAAATTGTTTAATTATTATTCCAAATTCATGGGCTAGAGCACACTGTGACAAAAGTTATGCAATTTCTCTATCTTAAAGAATTCTTTAAAATTTTTTCTGTATCCATAAATTCTTCCCAATTGTTCCCAAAATTGTATGGAATCTATGTTAGAACAAAATCAACAGTCAAAAATAAAAATCACAATAATCTGCTCAGTAGTGTTTTTGTAAATTTGCAAACAAATAGACAAACACACAAGCTGTGCTTTCATTACACCTAGACTTGTGCAAAAACTTAAATATTGTAATAGAAATCCAATAATGGAAACACCTACATTTAGAAAAAAAATAAATTATTGCTAAAACATTTTTACTCTCTGAGTTGGTTTTTTAGATGTTTTGATATAGAAGTTTAATGAAATACTTTTTCTGCATTTACAACCCTAGATGTGGCGTAGTACGTCATGTGACTGGTTAAATGATGAGGTTTGGAACAAAGAAACTAAGAGTTTTACAGTGGATTGGGAAGAGAAATGAAGGCTTTTGGCAATTTTGCTGCAGGAAGAAGAAAACTCCAAAATAACACTACAAGGTTACCTCACATCAGCCTAAATTCTCACAAAAACGCATCAGCCAGATGGGATTTTATTAAACACCTGCAAATAACCATTGTTGTTTGTCAAAACTTTACAAATATCACTGTTATTTTGCAAAAACCCATAATGGAAATGCAATTACTGATAAACGCAATCATAAACACAACCTCCTTGACAAGGTAACTGACTGTCTGGGACAGGTGCACCATACCTGTTTTACACCTTTTTCATACTTGACTGTCTTTTGTTCAATCCTGTTTGCATTTTTATTAACCACACCCTCCTCAAATACCTCGGACCAACCAGACAGTACTTCTTGGAACCCCATCATAAAATAGTTGTGCTCAGCTAATGTGTTGAGAACAAAGTGACATAATAACTCCCATAATAGAACTATTTCTCCCACTCATGGAATAATCCTCATACGTTGGAACAGCTGCATGTGGAAATGCAAAAAAGATTGGGGTTTTCCTAAAGAAACCTTTTCATCATGACCCGGATCTCTCAGTGAAATCAGGGCTTTAACATGACTTGGATGTAAAAGAGTTTGTGGTAATACAATAATGTTACAGCAGGTACAGCAGACTACCATACATAAGTAAGCTGGTCACATTAACAGTTGAAAGTTTGCATTGCAGTTGTGCCGTTAGTGTTTTAATGACAATTTTGTTTATAAATAAGTGGTTATCATGCATTTCCATGTTGTTTTGTGTTGGCTGAAGATAATTATTCAATAATAAATCTGACTTGTGCAAAAATAAAATAGGTTTAATAATAAGTTGCATGGTTCCACATAACACATGTATAAAGGTTGTTACATTTCTTCACTGCTATTAACATGTCCTTTAATTTTTTTTTGTTGTAGCTTTTTTCTTTGCACGAACACATGCTTTGAACACATGAAATGTTTAATCAATGGCTTCACTGCAGGGAGCTTGCATATATTACTTTTAATATAAAACATATTAATAATGCATGATAGATTTTTGCATACCATGCCCTCAAACCCAGATAACATGGCTGAAGACTGTTTTATTGCTTGTCTTTGCAAATTAGTCATTTAAACTTTAATCCTCTTGTTTTCAGTAGACACAGCTGCATGTAACTGCATTATTATTTCACTATGTTTCAAATTTTTTCATTTCTGTGTTTTGACCTTGGTGCATTTTATCCTGCAGTTTCTGTACAAACCGATCAGCCTTGTTTTTGAGTCAAAAATACTGTTTTAATATTTAATAAACTACAACGTTTAATGGCAAATGGAAAGAAAGTGAGGATGTGAATCTACTCAGTGTTTCCAGAAACAAAGCAACAAGAACGAGAACACGTGTAGCAGAGGCTTAATTTCTCCACGAAATAAACGTGATTGCATTGATACATCCTTCTGTTTGGGTTGACTTCTTGTCGCTGAGCATTAGAACTAATCCTCAACTACAAAACCTGTGTAGAAAAAGAAATTCTTACTTATGAAATTGAGGATTAGCATTAACAAATTGATTTTTCTGTCAAACAAACGGGAGCTTTCACACAGAGTCACTGACCTGTGTTGTGTATACTTTGGACAGCTGTGGCCTCGAGCTTCAAGACATGAGTTTAAAGCTTGAGAGACAAGTCATCAATAACCAATCTCACAAGTTCTTAAAGCAAGCTCTGTTTTCGGCACATGTTTTCAGAAAACTGATTTCAAACACTGTATACACAGGCGAGTGGAGGCGATGCTTCATTTCCTATAATGAGGTTACCCTACTCACAGATTTTCAAGCAACAATAAAGTGCATGTTGTGTACAATATTATTGATTCTCTGATGAAGCATCTCCAGAGAAAACGTGCAGTAAAAGAGGCAAGAAAAGGTAGAAAAATTAAAAAAATTATTTTCTTATTTGTAAAAATTTAATGATTTTAAAATTGCCAAATAAATAAATAAAAAGGCAAGATAAATAAAGACACTGAGTCATTTTTATTAGTGTGATCATGTGATGTGATTTATTTCAGCTTTACGGCAGTGAGGCTTCCTACCTTTAGTTTTTACAAAACAGGTCGTCTTTCGTTGCAATTTTTTGCATAAATATACAGAAATGGGACCTTTGATGGACTGACGATATGTCCAGCTGGTACGTTGCCTCTTGGCCAATAATGGCAGGGATAAAGCTCCAGCTACCCTTTACTGGAACAAATGGTACAGATATGATGGATGGATGGATACAGATATGGCTTTTTGCTTGTAGACTATCTTATATTGTGTTTTGCTGCCTTTTATATCATCAAGAAATCTTAATCTTTGTTAGTTTAACTTTTTAATTTCAATAAATATACTAAATAAAATAAATACTTTCTAATCATTTATGTAGATTGAAGTTATGAAGAGGGCTGCACGGTGGCGAGGTGGTTAGCGCTGTTGCTCAGAGCAAGCAGGTTGCCGGTTCGATCCCCGGCCCGGGCGGTGGCCTATCTGTGTGGAGTTTCCTCCCACAGTCCAAAGACATGCACCTCGGGGATAGGCTGATTGGACACTATAAATTGACCCTAGTTGTGCGTGGTTGTTTGTCTGTATGTGTGGCCCTGTGATGGACTGGCAACCTGTCCAGGGTGTACCCAGCCTCTCGCCCGTTGGCTGCTGGGATTGGCTCCAGCCCCCCCGCGACACCGTTTGGGAATAAGCGGTACAAAATGGATGGATGAATGAAGTTATGAAGTTATTGTTACAGTTTGTGGGTTTAGGTTAGTTCCTTGTTTTTTGTTTGCGTCCGTTTGTTAGCTCACCTGTATTTAGTTAATCATTGTTTCCACCTGTGCCTCATTTAGTTAAGTGTATTTAAGTCCCTGTTTTTCTATTCATGTTTGGTGGTTCATTTAGTTAATACCCCATGAGTTTGTAAAGAGAAATAAGCTTTCCTTTGATTATTCTATGGAGTTGTTTTGCTGTATTGTATTTGTGTTTTTTAACATCCATGTGGGCCCCTAAGGGTTAAAATAGGCTGCAGATAAGGGTCCCACATTGGTTTGTCCCCGTTTTCCACAGTGGCCTCACATATATTTGTAAATATATGAGTTTCAAGTTGGCTCTAAATGAATTTCATCTGGTACCCAACTTGGGACCCACTTAGTTGGGACCCTCTGTTTAAATATCCCGGTTTGAGCTCTCATACCCCAAACTTAACCCTTATGGGCCACACATTGACATGCTGGCTCACAATAGGGTCATGGCCTGTATGGTTTCTTATGGTATCTTGTATTTATTACCATTTTTGTACTTGTTTGTTAAGTTCCTGATTAATATTCAGTTGACTTTTGGTTTATAGGCTACTTGTTTTCGCTCTTACGCACCTCTGCTGTATGGTCCATCAACATCCTCAGTTCATAGACTCTCAAGCTTCATTTACTCAGTGCCAGATATTTTTTCCAAGATGTTTTTCCTTGACCCCATGTGTGATGCTCTTCTAGCTTTTCTCCATTTATGCTAATACTACTACTAATAATAATTAGTAACAGCTCTTCAGATTGAATCCAGTAATAAGTTATTTATGTGTATTATTCACAAGAGCTGCTTCCTTCTCTGTCTACAAACACTAAATATTTTTTCACGTTACAGTTCTCTTCATTGTACAAGGATGGATCACCTCACAGAAACATCGACCAGAGGATACTTTTTAACCTCCAGACTGGACATGGAGAATCAGCTTTTAGCTAATCTGGAACAAACAAGTGGAACAAACTGAAAATAGTCTCCCTTTAAATAGGCAGACTGACTGATTATGAGTTTGGAAACACCTGTGATGTCAATTAAATGACACACCCGAGTTAATCATGTCAGTCTGGTCAAATAGTTTTCAATCTTTTATAGAGGTACCTTCATTTTTGTCCAGGCCTGTTTCATTAGTTTTTTTTTTTTTTTTTAAATGATTATGTTTATCAGCAATTCAAAAGTGATGGCTGATTTTTGATTATTTAATTTTCAATAAATTTTTATTTATTGTTACTTTTGTAAGTTTCAAGTGATTTCAGTGAGAAGTGTGGGTTTTTCCTTCTTTAACTGAGGGGTACCAACAATTTTGTCCATGACTGTAATTATGTACCATTAAAACTCATGATGAGAAACTTAATACATTAGACTAGGCTCAACTTTCTGTATCTAAGAAAGACAAACTGATATTTCATCCATTCTCAGCCAAATATTTGTCCTGTCTACATCGAAATGCCTGGCGCATCCCAGGCGACTTATTTTTTTTCCTGAGGAATGTCAGAGAGCAGGATGGTCGCTTCAAACGTGCGCTCATTCACTTCTATTTCTGTACCCACATCACAAGCAAACGCAGCACAGATGCAGCTCTCTCCTGCCGCTCTGAGCGACAGAATAAGGCTAGTATTGGAACAGGAAACAACAACCATGACCAAACGCTCGGGCTGTGCTGCAGGCATGTGTCGGTGCATGCAAATGTGTATGTGCTGTGGTGGGATTGGTGGGAGGGGTGGCCATCTGTCCTGGCCTATTACGTCCATCACAGGAGGGATTTTTTCCACACAATACACAACCTTGTAGATGTTGTGAGACATATATTGTGTAGGATAGGACAGGGTGAGACTGAGGGCTTTGTTATCATACAGGGGTTTTGCTTAATGGTTTCTTTGACATCAGCATCATGGGGTTAGTGGTGACATGGGGAATGCATGGAGGGAAGGGCAGAACGGTGGCGCACGGAGATGACACGGCAGATGGCTGATTGGAGATTAGCACTGTGGGAGGAAACACCAGGAAGTCAATTAGGGGAGGGGACAGTGACACGCAGATGGTCAGAGGGACCAATCAAAATTCTTCATAATTTCTTTCAGTTTTAGTTTAAACCTTGAAGGTGATTACTGAACAGACACCCCCACATGTTTTCTAGAGAGAGGTTTACAGAAGTGATCTTTTGAGTGGGGTTTGTTTGTGTTTGTGTCTGTTTCTCCAGACCTGTTGGGATGTGCAGCAAGGTCTGTCAGCTCCAAGGCATAAACTTAATAAACTGTTTTAGGAAGTTATTATGGCTTAGACCTCTGGGGAGTTCTTTTAACCATTTGTAAAGGAAGAACAACAAAGTAGTTTCTGTGTGTGTGTGTATTTGTGTGTGTGGTACTGAATGAAGGCTGGCAGAGATGGTTAAAGACCAAGAAAGGCAAAATTAATGATTATGAAGCTTTCTTTTTCACTGTGATGTTTTTTCTCTTTTTTTTTATTGGCGTGTCTGGATTTGACTGTAAAAATAAATGATAAAGTAAAATAAAGTAAAAACATTCCAGGTATAATACTTCCACTTGTGTAGTTTAACCTATTCTTAAAATTTGCCCTAAAATGCTAAGTAAGACCAACGTTATCAGATGCTGGCAGGGAGAAAAGAGATGACCAGATTAACACATTCATGGATCACATTTAAATGTGAATGAAAGTGCAGACTCATATCCCAAGTCATTGCCAGAGGAACCTAAATTTTAAAGGATTACTTTTGACGGATCCTTGGTGATGTTTTTGTTGCCATATGATCTGCTGAAAAAGTACAATATGGCTTCAAAGATAAGCTACATTGGCGACCGGATAAAAAAAGGTGTGTTTACTGAATATACAATGGTTGTAGACTGGAATAATACACGTCTGATCTCAAGAAACTTAGCTTCCAAATGGCGTTTAGCATTTACTTAGAAGGTTAACCGAGTAAAATACTTTGCAGAGGATTGCGAAGAGAAATGAAGGCTTTTGGCAATTCTTCTGGAGGGAGAGCAAAACTTCAAAATAACACTACAAGCTTACCTCACATCAGCCTAAATTCTCACAAAAACGCATCAGCCAGATGGGATTTTATGAAACACCTGCAAATAACCATTGTTGTTTGTCAAAACTTAGTAAATATCACTGTTATTTTGCAAAAACCCATAATGGAAATGCAATTACTGATAAACACAATCATAAGCACAACCTCCTTGACGAGGTAACTGACTGTCCACATCCCTCCCATCATTTGTCTGATACTAATGGGTTAAAGGGTCGTTCACCACAGAATGAGAGTTTTAAAGTCTCCTCACTATTTGCCTTAGCCTTATTTGTAATAACTGGCTAATTATGAGCAATAGTAATCATTTTGTTTTACAAAGTAACAACAGGATAGCTTTGTCATTCTCAGGTGTCAAATTTAGTTGTTTCACTGAGAAACGGTTTATGCATTCAGAAGTCACACAGAGGGCATAGACTGCTGAGAGTACAAACACTTTCATTAAGTACATCTAAAGATGTCTTTTAGACCTATGACTCGCTAAAATTAGATCTGAACATCGCAAAAATGCTTGTTCATATTAATATCAAATTTTCTTGATGTAATTGAACTGAAAGCTGTTAAATGTGGTTTTTGGTGCAGCAAATTAATTTAACCTGGAAAGTTACATAAAAATTACAAAATAAAATCAGAAAGACCCATCCTAAATAATTTTGTTGTATTTAAATAGTGCAAAAAAACCTGGTGATAAACATTATTTCTGCATATTGCTAAGACAGCCCAACGTTGCTAAATGAGGCTTAGCGAGTCACATGGTTTATTTGAAACTAATCAGAGTTTCTTCAGACAACACAAGCTAATCCATTTACATCAAAAATAAGACCGACTAGATTTAAAACGGTAATACTTGGTATGAACTGTAGTTTTTGCAGCATAGCCCAAAGCTACTTTCCACACAAAATTCACCGACTGTATTTTATTCAGACGGAAGAATCTTTCACGTAAAATGGCGGTGAATACAAATGCTACTCAAATTCATGATTGAACTGCCTTGAGCCTAAACAAGAAGAAAGTAATCGAGTTGTAAAAACTCAGTTCTGAGGCAGGCCAATTAGTTTCGACAAGGAAGAAATAGGACTTGTCAGTAAATGTGTGAAGGGCAGGCGAGGAGAAGAAGAGAAACAGGGAAAAGGAAGGATTTATGCTAATGTGTCTCAGTGCTGCTCCTTGTCCTGGATTTGTTGAGCCTGAAGGAGGCAAACCTGAGAGTGAAAACCACGTGTGACCCCTGGAGAAGCACTTTGCCTGACACTTGGATTATAGACTGCTCTGCAGCCAAGGATATGCAAATAAATTAAAATTTTCCACAGTGCAAGGTGCAAATTTAGCTTTGGATGAGTCTTAGCCTTGCATGGAGTTGGACACAGCTGTGGAAGACTGGGAATAATGGGTAAAAATGAGTGGTATAACACCACTATCACACTGATGTGTGCCTAGATGCTGACATTTGTAACTCACCACATGATTTAGCTACTGATAATGAGGAGGTAATATCTGTGGATAAATTCCGAGGTTAGCATCATATTCAACCCGTTTGGTCTAATTGAGCAAATGTCTGCTTACATCTTACTCCAGTTATATCAGCATACTCAGATTGCCTCACCAACTTTTGCATAAGGTGTGAGGGAATGTAGGGAAGTATTTGCAGCCTCCGGGTCTGAAAAGCAAGACCACATGAAAGCGCTGTTAATGTTCATTCATGTCCAGCAGGGGGCGACTCTTATGTTAGTTTAAATAAACTGGATTTTTTATGAGAAAAAAAGATCACTCACTTAATCTACACAGTAAACATTTCAAATATAAGTTCATAATCTTATTTGATGGCTTCAAGCCTTCAGTATGGCATGTTTACTTTGTGAATTATGCTCCCATTTCAAAGAGCCTTAAAAGGGCCCATTAGTGCCCCTGCATTTAATCAAGAGGTAATATCAACACATCTTTCCTTCAAAACGTGGTTGAAGTTTCACTGATTGAAGCGTGGCAGAGTACCACTACACGGCATCCATCCCAAGTATAATTAAGATACTTGCTGATTACAGACTTGCCTGATTAGAGTTGTTCATTATGTCCCAGGTTGAGAGCTTTCACACTGGCTGCCGACAATCATTGATGTCATTCAACAGCATCAGGTGGATGAAAGCTTAATAAAGCAAAATGGGGGCACTTTATTTGCCTTTTATCCATTTTGAAAACATTGTCAACAAGTATAGGTGTCTGTTGATCATCAGTTACAAGTTTTTCTCTGCTGTTCTCATTTGCCGAATCTTCACAGAGTGAAAGACAAAGCTGCCAGGCTTCCCTCCTTGTCCTCAACCTCCTCCTCTGTTATTTCCTCTCGTCTCGCCCGATCTGTCAGCGAGTGTCTCGCAGCCATCATTCTGTCTGACAGACGGATGGTCCAAGAGTCGTCAGTCACTCCGCTGCCTCTCTGCAGCCGTCAGCGCCAGCCGGCAGGGACACCCCCAGCAACAAAGCCGTCAAACAGCAAATGAAGAAAGGCCCCTTGCCACTAAATTTGTGGGGAAGCATGAGAATATTATGCACGTTGATTAGGAACATTACTTCCTCATGTGGTTATTAGCATAATATAGTGGATGTTCAGAGAATTTTAATAGTCAGAACAAGACTACAGACTACTGCAAAACAGATGTGGAATGACTCTAAAAAGCTTTGTAGTTGTCTTCAAGTTACAGTAGTAGGAAGAAGTTTTTGATGATCTGGGATCCACTTTTCAGGTGTGCACCACTTGTAGCGGTGTTCCACATCATCTGCAGCTGAATGCTTGAATCTGTATCGACTGCATTACAGGAGTATTCCAAGAACCGCAAAACTGCAAAGAGCATGGTGGTAACTCGGGATATTGTGGTTTTAAAGGGCTTACTTGTGTTGGTCGTTAACCAAATGTGTTGTTTTTAGCTTCTACTATATAAACCTTGTTTATTCTGAACTGGTTTTTCTCAACATGTGTTTGTTTTCAAGTTTGAAAATTCATGTTTGTTGCTTGGACTTGCACCATGGCGGAGTTCATCATGTTTACATATTTGGTCTTTCTGGTGTTGTGTCCCTCCAAGGCGGCTTCCATTTAGACTGAGGCAGTGCAATGGAGATGTGAAGCTATAAATGTATTCCCCTAAAAGCATGACAGATAGCTGTGTGACACTTGAAAAGAACAACAGTACAAGGGAGGTGTGCGTGCGTGCACGTCTCACAATATGTCAGTGTGTTTGTGTAAATAAACAGGCAGCCATTCGATACAGATATACCCACCAGAGCAATCATGCTTAATAATGTGTCAGTAAAGATTGATGGTCAGCTAAAGGATGGGACAGGCTTGTTCATATGTGTGTGTGTGTGTGTGGTGTGAGAGTGAAAGAGAGTAAATGTGTTTGTGCGAGTGTTAATGGCTGTGAATAAGCAAGTGTTTTCATTTAGAAAACATATCCACGTTTTTTTCTTTCTCTTTCCTCATTTCATTCTTTCCAGTCTCCCTTTAATTTCCGTGTCTGCAGTTCATTTGCTGTCATGTATTCATCATGCGTATTTCGCTGCCTTTGCCTATAGAAAAACTGAATAAAGATAAAAAATAAATCATGAAAGTGAACCAAAGTGCAAATAACATGCAAATCATGGTCATACAAGGGTAATGCATTTGACAGTAGTAGTTTAAAGAGTTGTGCACAGTCAGACAGAATTAAACTGCATCATTTCTCTCTTATAGGAAATGATTTGACATATTTTTATGTTTCCTCCATTTTATGTCCATTTGCTCATCATTTCCTGCCTTCCTCCTTCTCCATCTGTTGCACTGCATCATATCCTCTTACTCTGTTTTTTTTGTCAATAACTATTTTCACTTTCATAAAATAAACTAAAGCAACAGATTGTTGGCACACACACACTCGTCTGGATTGTCCTCAGCTAATAAAATGAACTCCGACTGCAGGTGACTGAATGAATATAAATAACTGCAAACCTTGTTGACATCCATTTGGTGTGGGCTGTTATTTGAAGTGGCATTGGGTGCAGTCTCCATTCCAAATATTTAACACCGCTGGTCACACAGATGCCCAAAGTGACCTTGTTCTTTGTGTGCATTCACCGATGATCATGTTTGCGTGTGGATGTGTGAGTGTGTGTGAGAGTTTTGTTGTTAAGAGTTAAGTATTCTATGTACTTATAGAACAGAGTGGAGAATGTGATGTGATGCTAGAAGAGGATGAATGTGGGTTTAATTAAAGTGTTTATGTATAACTATTGAGCTGTATTAAGCCTGTGATGTAATGCATAACATACCCACTTTATAAGATTAAAATCTGTTTTAAAATATGAATATGTCATTGTATCGTGTTACACCTAAACAAAGTAACCATCTAATCAAGCTTCATGGTGTTTGTGAAACCTTAATTAACAAAACTGTCAAAGAAAAGTAATCACTTTTTCAGAAATCAAAACAGTAACAGTAGCTCTCATTTTGCCTCATATGGTATTCACAGCAGTGCAAAGAATTTGGATTATACTCATTCAGTTACAGTGTCATACACTTTTTTCTTTAAGTAAAGATGAGTTGTCTGGGCTTCAATCTCTTTCCATTCAGTTTGTTGTAAAGATGTTTAATAAGAGCTAGTGTTACTACTCCAAAAGTCTTTTGGTTGCCTTTTACTTTAGCATGGAAATCATCCATCCATCCATTTTCTACCTCTTATCTAAAGTCGGCATTCTGAGAAAGAAGTCCAAACTTTCCTTTCCCAACCACATTTGCTAGACCTCCTGGAGGGATCGCGAGCCGTTCCCAGGCCAGAGAGATATAATCTCTCCAGCATTCTTTGGCTCCAGCAGGGATGTGCCCAGAAGACCTCACCAGGGAGATGTCCAGGAGCCATCCTAACCAGATGCCTGATCCACCTGATCTTGGTTTGAAGGAGCAGCGTCTCTACTCTAAGTCCCTCAAGGATGATCAATGTTTTATTTCCTAAAAATCTGTAATAATCTGTGAAAATCACAATAATCTGTACATAGTAAATGTTGTCAGTATAAAAAAAAACGTTATATAACTTCTTTTATTTAATTTAAGGAAAGTACAAATGATTGTACATAAGCAACAGCACATAGACAGTAAATAGTGCACTGTATAGAGGAAGCCAGCATGGTTACCAAGGAAACTGGTTTTGTTGACAGATCCATAAAAGAAATTACTATGTGATGTTTTTCACGTTGATGTGTATAAGTGAGACAGATTCAGGAAGGATTCCTACAGGGAACAAAGTAAGCCCCAAAAAGCAACCAGTCTTTTGAAAAACAAGCAACCAGCGACTTAAGACATTTACAAGCGAATTTTTGAAAATTAAGACCAATCTTGCTCAATATAAATAAACCTAGCAACTGGACTCCAGCGATAATCACATCTACACATGGACTAAAGCAGAATAGAGCGGAGTGACAGCGAGGACAGCCAATCATATAAGGAATAGCAGAACCAATGAAGGAGCTTGTAGGCGAGCTAAACTCAGGCTTCAGCTTGTGCGGCCATTTTCTGCTTATAGTTTTCCATAGCCAAATATTGTTTTTTGGACAATATTTTTTTGGACAAAAATGGTCTTTTGAAAAAGTGGGGGGGAATTCCAGTAGGTGGTACTCATTTTGTAATCAGCTGTTTGTTAAACTTGTGGTGTTCTGACCAAATGGTCAGCACTGCCAGAACTAAAATGATCTACGATGTACAAAATGATCAGCATTTAAGACAACTTAAATCAATACAAACAGGTAAAAGAGCATGAGTAACTGTGTCTCACCAAGCACACAACGCCTCGTCTGGAGGGCGTCTTTGCACCAATGGCCATTAGTTATCAGCATCTGTCTCCTTGCTGCATCTTTCATCAGAGCTCAGTGTGGCAGTCCTGCACTGACATTGAGGCCAGCTGTTTCAACATAGTCTCATGTGATTAAGACAAGAGAAAAGGTGGGAAGGCATTCCCTGGGTTAAAACAGTATATGCAGAGATGACTGCCAGTCCTCATGGGGCCAGCACAATACTTGAATCACATCACACCTCTGCTCTTTTTCATCCTCCCACCCCAGATGTCCAAAGCAGCTGGTAAGCACAAATTTTTTAAATGTCTTTTAAATTAAAGCTGTTTTTCTCTTGGTCCCTTTTTTGTCCTATTACCCCATATGTCTCTTTCTTCCAATGTCCTTCATTCTTCTTCCATCTTGTTGTCCTCTCCATTGATTGCTTATTGACCATTTATGTGTCTACACCTGTTTCTCTCACCCTCTTTCTCTGTCTCAACGTTGAGCCTACGAAGATAAATGTGGCCCTATGGATACATGATATCTATTATCCAGTCTCAGTCAATATGCAACCATGTAACAAGGACAGATCCTCTTACAGATGGAGAAAGAGTGACAAAAGAAAAGGGATGAGGAGTCTAAGTCTGTGAATAATGATAAGTTGTATGATATATATATATATATATATATATATATATATATATATATATGTGTGTGTGTGTGTGTGTGTGTGTGTGTGCGTGTGTATGTTTATGATATTCGCTTTATGTTTATGCTCATGAGATATGCTTTATGTTTATG
>JBAMHX010000024.1:5947185-5963014 GCA_037177515.1 Pseudomugil tenellus
ATACATATCTGCTTAATCATATGTGCCTTTAAACAATTCAGTTCATCTTGTCTTGGCAGGGATTCTGTTTTTTTTCTGTTTTTGTATCTAGTTTATGGTTGTAAGTTAAGCCAATATTAAACAATTTAGAAACACAAGACCTCCGGTCACTTGGGGTTATAGCTTGGGTTTACGGGTTAGAATTAGGGTTAGATAATCATGTGTGGGTTGAACAGTCGTGACTTTTTTCAAAAAAATTTGCATATGCAATCCTTTGCATACAGTATGGGCATTGAAAGCATAAGACATATCCTATCTTCTGCATGGATGGCATGTAAATGTACATGAGTTCAACAGCTCAGCGTTAACAAAGAGTTTGGTTTATCTCAGGGCTTTTGATCTTTCTTTTTCTCTACTTAGACAAAATTTGTTTTACAACACAAATGGCTTAAAACTGCTTTGACGCTTTTGCCGTGTCATGTATTTTTACCTTACGTTTTGTTTCACCCTCGTGTTGCACAGCTATGAAAAGCAGATGAGCCTGCCTACTACGAAGGGGACATCATCTAGTAAACAAGAGTCAATTTGAGCAGTATCATGTGATAGGAAAACAGTTCAGTTTTATGTTGTTAGCCCAGCCTCTAAAGCTGGATTTATTTATGCTAGTGCGGAGTATGTGTAAGGTTGGTTATGGCGTCACCGCTGTAGTCTGCATAAATCCGTGGAGGCTTGATGCGCACTTCTTCTGGACCAAATGTGCACCATTGTTTGCTGCGAGGTCATGCACAGGTATTCCTTTGTGATTTGTCAATTTATGATTACTTATTTTGATATTTCTGGAGCTTCTCACTTAATTTTTGTGATAACTACAGAAGAGTCATTATTCTCAAGTGTGAGAGCTCATTTGAGCAGTGTGCGCCAGCCTTACCATACTCAGATGCCATGCAAGTATTAATCCAGCTTAACCCTTGAGCAGACCTATTGCCATTAAACAACTGACAAAGGGAATTTATGCCTCCAGATCATCAGCTGGCAGTTTCCTTGGTTTGTAATCCAGCCCTAGAGATTAATCTGCTCCTCATCTGTAATACATGTGCTCAGATTTGACTTTGTCGGTCAAGGTTTGAACCGAATAGACCTCCCTGTATTCATTATTTGCATATTGTGAATATTCGTCTGGTTCTTGAACTGTCTTAACAATTTGATTTGATCTAATCAGAAAATACAGAAAGACAAAATCATAACCTAATCTAAAAGACAAACCAAAGTTCCCAAATCAAAGTCATCAAATAAACATCAAACCAATTTTGGATTATAAAGCCCTTTTTTTTTTTACAAACTGTAGCCTAAACTGCTTTACATAGAAACAGCTCTAGCATATTAAAAACACATCTTCACACATCCAAGAATAAAACTAACAATTTGTAAAAACAGACCATATCAACAATGTAATGATGAGCTGTTTTGTGAGTATAAAACATTATACTTAATATTTGACGCTGCAGCAATAAAAATTATTATGACAACATTTTACTAAGTGTGTAATTATTTCTTAAATGCCAAATATGTTAATAACTTTAAAAGCAAATAGACAAGCAGAATCTGGATTAGAAAAAAAATCACAGATCCAAGGTTGAAAGGGAGACATTATTTGGGCCCCTCAGTGTTTTGTGGTTCTCATGACCCTGAATTAAAAAGTCCTCTGGTGTAAGAAGCCTTTTAGAGGGAACTGAAGCAAGCAGAAAACAGAACTAAATCAAGCTACTTTTCTCTTAATTTCTTCCTAAATGTGTCTGTTTTGTTGTCTTTCTTGCTACATGTAAAAATGTATTTCGCCATACATATTAAGCACCATTTATGTTCAAATCTATTAAGCACAAATCCATTAACAAGCATTTCTAAACAAGTTCCTCCTTCAGATCCATGAACAGGTGGCCTAAACTTGAGTTGAACTCTCCTCAACATTCCCCAGGGAGCATGGTCTGTTTTATCACTTAGTTTCCGTATGTTCCCCAACACTCTTAGGTCTGAATAATGATCAAATAAATAGTTCTGTTAGTGTATGTGTGGGGCACTCAGAGGGGAGAGGATATTAACTCCACACCAGCAGACATCATGGCAGCTCTGTGTGTGTGTGAAGGAGGGGATCATATCCCTAACACTCCCTGTTGTTCCACAGGATATTAACTCTTCCCTGTAAGTCCACTTCCCCGCTGACACAGTGCACATTATTCTGGACTGATGCCAGTGTCTTGGCGTGCATGCAATGTTTCAGTTGGACTGAAAGAAACTCATACAAAACTTGGAGAGAGCAGTGTTTTAAAGACATATGTAAAGTGTGATGAAAAAGGTTTTACGCGTATATGCCTCTACACTAAATTTGTTCCTCATCAGAATTTTGGCACCATTGCATTTGAAGATCTGACACTATTGGAGTGCTCTTATAAAGTTCACATCAGACCAATTTCAATAATGCAACAATAAATTGTGCTGCATTTTTTCCTTTCTGTTACTCTTTCCTCAAAGACTTCTTTGTTGTCTCTTGGACATACCTCTAAACCAAACTGTTTTTACCACTAGAGATCTTGCAGAATCCTATTTAGCTGACATTTGCTCCCCAATTAAATCCCAATTTCACCTCATATTGCTCTAATTAAGAGCATTAAAAGGTGACATTGCAGCATTAGTTAGCACTAATGGAGAGGGGCCAAATATTTAAAGTAGTGTTTGAACCTTTCGATTGCAACATGCTGCGTTCAGATCTGTGCTCACCATCTCCAAGGAACTGCAGCAACGCCAGGTCTATGGGTCGTTTCCAGCGGGAGTCTTTCTCCAGAGCAATGCCATATCCAGTGGTGGCGAACACTTTCCCACTGCCAATGGTCACCAGTTTGCAGCCTTCATCTTTCCCAGCCATGTAGTTTAAAACAGCAGCATCATAAATGAAGGCATCAAGCTTCCTGCACAACAAGTAGACTGTTTGTGTTAGTTCTTAAAGATCAATATGTATGTGTGAACCATTTAAATATTGCATATATCCAATTGCTGCTGGCAACTTTTAAAGCAAGTTTCTACCTTTCAGACTGGCATTGCTTTTGTTTCATTTCTGGGAAAATCTGCTTATTTGAAACTCACTTGAGACCAGCAATCCATCACACCGATCCTAGTCAGCTCTTTTGAAATGATTGTTGTGCTCAAAAATGGCAAACCCAGGTGTAACTTTGACTGAAGAGCTTTTAAAGAGAGATTTGTGCCATGAGATGAATGTTTGCACCGTGAGGCTCAATCACTGCAATGCTTTGAGAAAGATACTAATGCTAATTTTATGATGCACTCCTTATAATCTCTAGACCATAAATCTTTGCCTCAAAACATGTTTACAAAATCACTGCTTAAAGGGGAAATTATGAGTGTCTTGGACTCAAATGTTCAGTACAGACGAACACAAGAACTTTGCATCTCGACTCATTTTGATAACAAAAACAAGCAACGTCCAAATGGATACAATGTTACATGATACTTTTACTTTCCTTAAT
Organism: Pseudomugil tenellus; assembly: GCA_037177515.1. NCBI lineage: Eukaryota > Metazoa > Chordata > Actinopteri > Atheriniformes > Pseudomugilidae > Pseudomugil > Pseudomugil tenellus. Next base: position 5,950,701 of record JBAMHX010000024.1, read on the forward strand.
AATTGCTCTATGTTTTAACATGTAAGCTGTTTAGAGTTGACCAGTCACTGTGCTATTAATCATGGGTCCCATCACACCATTATTACCAGTTCATAGATCATCTGACCATCAGGATTTTGTATGTTTGTTCCCAACATATTTAATTGCTGAACTCTTCAAAGCTACAGGATGATGTGATCAAAATGAACAATTTAAATACCACTTTTAGGCTTCTGATTGTTTCCTTTCTGCAGTGACACAAGGAAATCAATAGGAAAATCACAACATTTAAAAATGTAGTCATGAATACTCCTTTAAGTACTTACAATCTGAGTTTCATCTTTGCAAGGATGAAATGCTTGACAAGGCTTTCTTATACAAATAAGCAGCACCAAATGTGACTTTATATCTAAAAATACACCCATCACACTGCCCTGATTTAAAAATAGGTATGTAGCACAAAGAGCATCAAATCTCGACTGCATAACCGGATTATGATAATCATTACTGTGTCATGTCTTTATAAGCATGACAACCAGTTAAATAGAACTAGCTATGCTTGAGAGTTAAAATGTGAAGGAATCTGTACCCGGTTTTGAGGCTCTCCAGAGCTTCTTCTACCCCCTTCTGGTTGTATTTCATCATGTGTGTGTGCATGTCGGGGTAGTTGCTGCGGATGTTCCTCTCTGTGCTCCCATTTGGGACCGTCCCGAAGCGAAAAGGAGGGTAGTGCTCTTGTGGTTTCTGGAACTGTAGAGAGAGAGATGGTGGAGAGATGGTGAGAGGAAAGGAAAGGGTGGGTATTGGAGAAATAAAGAGTGGTTGACAATGGATGTATGGTAAGGACGGGTTTGTGGAGAGTACATTTAAAAAGAGGCATAGGGATAGAATAAAAAGAAGAAAGAGACTGAAGAGAGGGAGGGAAGATGGTGGGAAAACAAACAAGAACAGGAAGATATCAAAAAGAAATTGTTTGAGGGGGAAAAAGGGGGCAGAGGAAGTAAGAAAGGAAAAACAATCACAAAGGAAGAGAAGATTAAGGGAGGAAGAAATGTAGGAAAAAGGGTGGGTTGGGGGTTGTTTGGACAAAAAGGTATGGAGAAGGAGAAAAAGAAAAGAAAAATAAAGAGAAACACAAAGGTGAAAAGAGAAAAAAGATTAGGGATTGAAATGACAAAATAAAAGTACTAATGGAGGAAGTGGGACTCCACCATTCAATGAAATTTCATTTTGAATCCAAAACATAATTTAATCAGCTGCTAAACCTAAAGCTGGATAAATGGACTGCTGACCACTCACTCACCTCAATTAGATTACATTTGACATCCGTCAACATGAATTTGAATTACTCATTTTACACAAATGATCCTAATCCAGTTCAATCTGCGCCTGAATTTCACATTTCAGAATGCATCGTATAGAGTGAAGCAAAAATGCATCCATTAGAGCTCAATTAGAGCATAAACAGAGAAGACCTTTTCATCTCAGTTACAGCACTGACCTTTTCGAGCTAACTGCAAATGAATGGTCCAATCAACACACAAGTGGACACAAGTGTGTCAGACTGGAAATAACAGGATGGGTTGTGTATTATGTAATTACACGATCATATGTTGAGCACAACTGCTATGACAGGCTATCATTATTCCTCAGAGAGATCTTGCTTGGTAATAATTTTACCTTAAGGTAGAAAATCAATCTTTGTGTTTATCTTTCTAAAGGTTTCAGGCGTCTCTGTTGAATGAGTGCTGAGTGTTTATTCTAAAACCACAGGGGTACCTGCTGATTTGTCTCTGAAGCTCCTCTGAGACTTAATTCCTAACACCCATTTAATTTGTAAAAAGTATGTGCAGTTGCTGTTTTCCTCTGTGGCTTTACTTGCTTTTGGTTTTGTTTTTTCAGTTGGGTGACATTTTGCGCTCTTGTTCAAACAGTGTGAAAGAGACAAGAAATGGAGACAGCACAGGGGAAATATTGATGGACACATTACTGACAGGACAAGTTAAGACTCCAACGCCACTGTATTGACAGATGGCAGTAATTGATTAGTCATTCATACTGGTGGACTTCATGCTGATAGGAAAAGGACAGAGGCATTCACAACCAATCACAGGCTTTCTGCACGGCTTTTAACTTTCTATTGTTTATGGTTTATCAATCAATGCAAAGTAAAGATCAGAAAAAGGAAACAATTATGTGGCGTCAGCTGCTCTTAAGTGAAAAGATTAGATTCCATATCTCCAAGCTCCCCAAAATACATCCTGCTTTTGTTTTGTCTGTGTGAACTTTCAAGAACTGTCACATTTCATAATCACTCTGAGGTGCTCTTGAACTCTTGTCAATTTGGTCTCTTACCTTCTTGTCAGAGAGGCCAGACACAGTGTCGATGTATTGCTCCTGTATCATGAAAGCAGCCAGATTGGCAGTGTAGGAAGCCAGGAAGATGACAGCAAAAAAGGCCCAGACCAGAACCATGATTTTACTTGTGGTTCCTTTGGGGTTTTCAATGGGAACAGAGTTGTTGAAGACAATGCCCCAGAGCAGCCATACTGACTTCCCAATTGTGAACGTTGGACCGCCAGGAGCTAAGGAAAGAGAGGAATTTAAAGCTTTTAGCGTGCTTATTTCAATGCTAAATAGTCTACAAGCCAGAATTAAGAGCTGTTTCTTTACTTTTCTCAAATCAACTTTGCAACTTTGATTTTCTCCAATCAAATCTGTGTCCTACAAGCTGTAATTGAGTCATAATGACCACCAGCTTGGTTCTTCAGATCAGGAGCAGCTACGGTGTTTAGAACTACCTGCGGTGGCTGCAGAGTTTGAGCTTTTAGAACCAAGAACACACTGAATTTAAGGGAAGAGAACAAATACTCTGAAAATTCTTTAATTCAGTGAACTAACCCTTTCAATACAACAATCACATTTTTGCCTTGTATATTTTGACTCAGATTGACATTATATTTGTTGTATGTTTATGTTGTATGTAGTTGTAACTCATCTAATGCTCTCATGCAAACCTCCAAACAACAGAACAATTTCACCTCCTCAGCCTGTTTCCATTTCACTCTGCCATCATTGCTCATGTGCAGCAACGAAGGGCACCACCGCCATCAATCACACTTCGATTAGTGCAGCCACCAATGCTAATTAAAACAGGGAAATGACCTTTCGGACCTGGATACAGGCACGCTCTGTCAGTGCTGCATTGTGGGATTGATTAGCCCTCTCCGCAAACTCTTGTTGAGGAACCTGAACCATTGGAGGACATGCAGGATGGACTGGATTTAAGCAGGCTTACTGCAAAATACTCAGGATTTAAATTGAGTAGCTTCAAGGTATTGGAAGATTATTTTTAGAATATCAAGAAAAAGCACAAAACACCAAATATAACCTATTTTGCCCCATTTAATATAAATATGTGAATGCACAGGCAGTTCTTATCTGTTATTTTGTTATATTATAACACTGAAGAAATGAATAACTTCTCTATCATTTTATAAATTATGCAGTTGAAATAAAACAAAAAAAAGAGAATGAAACTCACCTTTTGCACTGACCAAACTGCGGTTGTAGCCGACTGGGCTGAAGTATTCAAACACAAACACCGTCACAGCCACAACCGTGAGACACATCACAAACATCATGACCCAAACTGCCGGGCTATAAGGCTCTGCATGAAGAGGAAACATGAAGATCCAAACATGGATTTAAACTGTTTTTTTAAGAGTTCCTGCTTCTAAACATAAGAAATTTATGGGGCTTGATCTATAGTAGGAGGATAGGAAGAGGGAAGATAGATAGAAAAATGAAAGAGGGGAAATACTCTGAGGATTTTATGCTGAATATTGTTGTTTGGGGTTTGGGAAAGGATTTAGGTATCTGTGTGGTGTGTAAGGGGATTTAGTTGTGGGCAACAGTTGTTGTTGGGATAAAAGCTTAATGGGAAGTTTCCTGAAGCATCTGCAGGGACAAAACTCGTGTAAGTAGGCCACGATGTAAGAAAGTGGTGGAAAAAAGGTGAGTAAGTGTGTGCAACTCACTCCAAGATAACAGATGCTGTGACAGTTTGAACCTACAGGAAAAGATTAAAAAGAACATAGAAGAAGTACTACTTACCAAGAAAAGCAGATGGGGATACAGTTCCATTACTGCGTGCCACCATGACACTGATGCCTGTCTCTACAAACGGCACGGAGAAATCGATGATTTCAGAGCGCTCTTCGTTGATGGTGAGAGAGCCAATGGCCATGTCAGCCCGTCTGTACACAACCTGAGAAAACACAGTACAATCAACCAACAGAGAAGTACTGCAGCATGCACCTTTATTCTAACAGTGCTGTAAGCTGCTTTAACTGGTTCATTTTAGTAGAACGTAATCTTTTTTTGCCCAAAAGAAAGGAAATTAATTACTCCATGAGCAATTCTTTTAAAGAGTGATGCACTGAAATAATGGATGTCTGCAGGGAAAAAATATTTTTTCTCATCATTTGATGCATACAGAAAAGGGGGATAATGCCTCTGAAGATTTCTCATTCAAGCTAGCTTTATAAATGTTGTACACAAGCACAATTATACAGCTACAGAGTGCCCTGAGGCACACAAACACAAGCAAAAAGGCTCTTCGGAAGAACACCTGTTCAAGGTGTTTCATTTCCAGCTGCAGCTGTGTTTGAGAGGGTTTGGCTTTTAGACAAACTGTGTTGACAATTGACTGTGAAGCACTTATCCACAAAAAACACATGAAAGAAACATGACATGCATATGCTGTCACATCTATCACAAAGGTCATCGAAAGGTATATTTGGACCAAGAAAAGAAGTGGAGACTGGGGAAATCCTTGAAAAATACAGTTTTAAAATTATTTCTGCTTGCCAGCCTGTGAGAAGTAAATGAGACAAAATGCTCTTAAATGTTTTCCCCTGCCTATAAAATGTATACAATTTTATGGTCTCATTTTTGTTTCTTTTTTTTAATCTGCTTTTTTTTGGTATATTTTGTCAGTTTTGCTTTATTTCCTGTCATTAATTGACCAGCTTGATTAGGTAACTCATTTCACCTGTTTCTTTGTTAGTCCGTGGTGTATTTATACCCCTTGGTTTCAGTTTGTCTTTGCCAGGTTGTTTGTTTTCATGCTCGGTACTTGTATAAAGTCTAAATGTCTGATTAAGTTTTCCAAGTCACTTTGGCATTCTTTTTTTAAAACCTTGAATTCCTGCATCTTTCTTGTCAGCCTTTTAATTTAATTTAACAAACAAAGATGACGACTTTGTGTTTTTCTTTTTTTAAGACTCATATTGAGCTTTTTTACACAGCCAAAATATCATTATATCATTTCTGTCAGGTACACCTTGCTTGTAATGTGCCTAGATCCCCTTTTCCTTTCACAACTACCTTTAGTTCTTTGTGGTATAGATTCAACTAGTTAGAAATATTTCTGAGATACTTTAGTCGATATTTGACATGATACCAAGTAGTTTGAATTGTGGCTGATTTGTCGGCTGCACAGGCTGAGAATCTCCCATTCTGCCACATCCTAACATTTACATGTTCCAGAAAGAAATTTCTAGACTGTTTGATATTTGTGACATGATGCCTTATTTCCAGTGGATTAGCTCTTTTTTCCCCACAGAAAAAAATTTTTAAACATTGGGAGAAATAAGAAAGAAAAATATTTAGCATTAAAAATAGTAGTTTAAGTGCCTTCTGTAAATTATCTGGTCAATGGTCACTTTGCTTTGTCATTAGATGGTAACTAGCTGCACTAATTCAGCTGGGTCATTCCATAACCTGATTCTACATTACATCTGTGAATTTCCCCTTTCTTTGTCCTGCTTCCTCACCTCCCCAATCATCCCGTTCCAAATCCCATGGACCAGCTTGCCGTGTTTTCCATTGGTTACCAGATAAAGGTCAAAGGAGAACTTGATGTTTCGAGACAGCTTCTTAAGGATGTCAATGCAGAAGCCTTTGCAGCACAACTTGGTGTAGGACTCTGAGTGACCGATAATGCTGTTGGAAGGGTGAGAAAGAAAAATAGTCACACAAGATGTAAATTTTCTTTTTTGTCTCAACCAGATCTAATCACAGACCCTCTCAGGCATCTGGGGATGTCGCTATCTTTAGCTTCAGGGACAAAAGCTGCTGTTTTTTTTCTTTTGTTTCACGGAGCAAGTGTTAAATACTCGCAGGCTCCCATGCTGACAGCGACCGTTGTCTACAGCAGCAAACCGAAGGGCAAGCGCTCACTGGTTCATTAGCTAAAATCAATGTCAGTTAACAAGGCGTCTTTCAGAGAGAGAGCGGAGATGCCTGATCATTGCAAAAATACACAAATACACTTTCACGTAGTGTGACAGAGGCCATAGTGAATGGTGGGGTAACTCTTATGGGCTCTAATCAAAGCCTATTAAGGTGGAAAGTATTTATGGGACACACTCTCTTCCTATGTGGCCTTGCTACTTAATGGAGTGTAAAAGAAGAATACCAGGAGGGCAGAGAGTGTTTGAACAGGGCAAAGAAAAGAAAAAAGTGACGTAATTTACAGTTTACTTTTATATTTAAGTCCATGCAATATTCAGCTGCCAAAACAGAGACCTAAAATCTTTAAGGGGTGAGTCATTCTGTGAGTGTGTGTGTAACTGATAACTTGAGCATGTCAATGACTCAGCATACGTGCTGAAGAGTGACAAAGAGCAAGTCGGTGGATAAATGAGCAAATTACTGCATCAAGAGGAGATTGATTAAAATTCTAGTTACTTGTTTTCAGAATTGTTACAGTTAATGGTATTTAAAAAAATTAAGCTTATTTGAAGGGTTCATTTCTTTCATGGGAATCTAACTCTGATAAACACAGTGTTAATTAATTGCTGCTGGAGCTGGCCACCTGTCGTCATTATACACACACAAACACACGACTCAAACCAGCACACACACGTGTGCTCAAACTGGGACGTCTCTCTTCTCACACACGGAGGATTTGCAGTGTGTGTATGTGTGTGTGTTTGTGTGTGTGGTCTCCACAAATGCATGGAGGAGAGGATGAGGCAGTTGGACCACAAAGAGAGAGGAAAGGTAAAGTCTCAGATGAACTACTGAGAGAAAACACACAGTGAAAGGGCAGATAAGTCGTTTCAGAGTGGAAGCATAAAAGAGGACAAGCAGGAGATGTCTTAATGAACATGGGGAATTTCCTGCAGTGAACCTGTAGAAATGAGGGTTGCAGTCATTATGTTACATTCATTCCTGCTGTCAGTGTTTTTACTGCTTTTAACCAGTCAACTGTGTATTACTGAAATAAAACCAAACTTTTTAACCATATTTTAACCTTCTTAAACAGAACAGGACAGATTTGCTCGAAAGAAATAGAGATTATAATACATTACCAAAGCCCAACATGGCTTTTATAGAGTCTCAGTCTATACCTTCCTTTATATCTTCAAGTAATTAGTTGTTATTGCTGGTTCGAACCTCAGCTCTGGCATTTCTGTGTGATGGATGGATGGATGGATGGATGGATGGATGGATGGATGGATGGATGGATGGACGGACGGACGGACGGACGGACGGACGGGCCATACAATTACATAATACAAAACTGGGACCAAGTCAAAGAAAAACAATTTTCATAAGAGGTTGGCGAAGCTCTTAATAAGAACAAAGATTTCACAAACATTAAAATAAAAACTTACAAAGACAGAATAAATTATCTATTTAATTTATTTTTAACCTTGCTAAGGTAAAAGTTTTTTACCTTAGTCAAATCGAAATGGATGGATATGATGCAATTTTCAGGAAATCTCCAAAAATCTCTTGATTTGATCTAGAACCACATACAACCACATAGAGGACATTTCTAAAGGATTCTTTACAGGCGCAAACATCCAGGAACATCGATGAACTGTGACACAACATTCACACCTGTACAAAAAAGGTTGACACCATTTGATTTTTAACCATGTCAAATCATAGTGATCAGAAGCCATAAACACAGTTGTTACACAAACAACAAGATCGTTCTTTAAACTACCAAAAAGACAGAAAAGCCCAGTAAGATGTAGTAACTGTTAAGCAGCTTTAAAGCATCTTTTGCTGATTATTTGGAGTCCTTGGAAAAAGTTGACAATTTTTTTGATAATTTATTATAATGTCTCTGTTTAAAAACGTTGCAAAGTTGAGTCCAATTGTTTCACCACATGACATGGAGATATTTTACATGACTTAATTATTGTAATTCCACTTTCACATACTTAAGCAACAAGAATCACTTGTCTCCAGGTTGTTCAGAGCACTGCTGAAAGGCAACAACAAAACCCTCCTAATTTATTCATGTCACTCCACTCAGATTCTGGTATTTACAATCGAGCAGTACTTGACCAAATACCTGGCCATATCAGAGACCTGCTACCGATCCATGTTCCCATCAGGTCTTTGAGATCACGTGATCAGAGTTTGCTGGTTGTGAAGCAAACATGGGTTAAAACCAATAGTTAAAACTAATGGTGAAGCCTTTGCAGCAGCTGCTCCTTGTCTTTAAGAAGCAGCTAAAAATGCACCTTTTAAACTTAGTTTTGTTGTGAAGTACTCCGTGATTTTTTTTTTAACTTGAAAGATGCTGTATAAACATTTACTTGCCTTACTTTCATTAAACAGGTATATTTATGATTTTTTTTAAACAAGGGAATATTCTTTTAAATTATAGAATACAGTTTTTAGTAATTCTAAAGAAATATTCACAAACACTGATAAGTTATAATAGTTATAACATGTTGTCAGCATGACTTCACTATCGTTTGTGCATTCAAATTATGAACTGGGAATTTAAGATCCACTTCGGGATACAAATTAAAACATAACCAGAAAGGTACAAGCGGCTCTGTAAGTCCAAACTGGATTAACGTCAGATTAATCTCTTGATGAAACTGGTAGAACAATCAACATGAAATCAGCATCTTCTAGATGTTAATCTGTGTATCATACCCAATGTGTTTTTTTTTTTACTTTACTTTGACTAGTATTAAGTACTATTGCCATTTGAAACCAACAGTCCATTCATTTGCAATTAAAATTCTTGGCAAGTAATCCACTTACAAAGAGCCAAAAGAACTCTGGACACATTCAGACGTGCTTTTCTTTATCTAAAAGTCAGTACATGTTGTGCATCATTGTATTATATAAGATAGTTAACAAACTGGATTATAGTAGAACTCCTGCTTTTAATCAGTGCAAAGAGGTGGGCACAGCCCTCTGGCAAACCAGCTATCATCTGTCCAAAGACATGTTTCTTTAATGAGGAAGACCAACACTTTTAATCACACTAAACATCTGCTCTACGATGACGCTTCTCAGACCACACTGCAAGATTACTGGATTGAAATAGAAGCAGTCTCCTCTCTGCCCCTCTTCCGCATGCTTCCTGTTTGTTGGTTCATATCCAAATGGGACGCGCTAGCCAGAGTGCAATGTGAAAAAGAACCAGAAAGAGGCTGTGGTGGGATGACATTGTTCCATGCTTAGACAGATGTCCCTGTGTTGGGCAGATAAATCTTCTTTACTGGCAATCAATGTGCCATTGAGCACAAGAACAGCCGCTACATATCTCTTTCTATAATTAATGTGCCAGACATGTTTAGCTTTGTAATCTGCATAACCAATACACCGACTGACACACATGTAGAGTCAATATAATGACCAGGAACACAGCATTTGTAAGCTAAGTTGGTCGTTTGTTAATCATGTGATTAAAATGTTATAGCCCTAAAATTTCCAACGATTTTTAACATTACGCTTATTTTTTGGAGCTGAGAAATTGATAGAGCTTGTTATGAATGGGAACTGTAGATGTGGTTTACATGGGTTAAACAAGAAATCAGGCAATTTTATCATTATCTATTCTGAAGTGAAGACTGAAGCACAAAAAGTTCAACAAAATATTTAAATGTGTTATGAAATGTGGCGACGGTGGCATGAGAGCTTTCAGGTGACTCATCTCAGCATGATGTATGAATTTGGATCTTGCCAGGACTAAAAGGTGCAGAACAAGCCGTAAATGATCCCCAGTGATTCCTATTTAAGGTGGCGTTATTTTCTGAAAAAACTGCCTTTAATCAGACAAAGTCAACAGTCTTTTGGAAAAATGCTTCACTTCTGATCTGCTGTTTATTCCACTTTTATATACAGTCTATTGTTTATTCTAAGAACAAAAACACTTAAAACTGGTGGCCAGGGGTATTACAGACAGGAATTATTCACATAAAAATTATGCTTCTTTTAAGTGAACTGCAATGAGTTGCAAACAGGAGTACACTGCTTGGAAAAGATCCCTTGCGATCAGGTTTGAACACCTGGATAAATCGTTAGCATTTAACTCAGAAGTCTGACAGGTTTTAAACAAAGTCCCTAAAGCTTGTGGCTGAAGGGACAATCTCTTGATATTGTCTCATGTTGTGTTCTGGCTTATTAGTGGTGATCTATTGCAGGTAAAACTATAACACATAACAGGTATTTCTACATCGAAAAACCTTTTTTAGATATAGTGCAATAAAACGAAGGAATGTATGTATGTATTCTGGGGTTGCATTGTTTTATTGCAGTTAGAAGGGGTTCATTATTTATGTTATCCACTCTCTTGCCTAACTTATCTTACCTGTTCTTCTTACTTTTTGTTGCTGTGTTTTATTACTGCAGATCGTTGTATGTTTCATGTGAAGCCTGTTTAATTAAGATCATCTCTGAAAGAAAAGTACTGAACTTTGATTGATTTAGTTGTATGATATTGAATTTGCAAAATACAAAACTTAATGAGATTTTGAACCAGGTTTGTTTTTCTCATTTAGGGTTTAAAGATTTGGTTAGTGTTTAGGAAGATTATTAGCTAAAAGCATCAAGATAAGTTCAGCAGTGACCAGAAGCAGCAAAAGAAGTAACAGAAATCCAAATAACATGACAAAAATTACATTTACATGGAGAAAGCTACTTGAAATCAGAAATAAACATAAGATGTCCTCTCCTGACTCTGAATATTTATGCATCAGATTGGTTCTGTTGCCCAACTGGAAACAGAATTGAGAAAATGGATGGCACAACAACCAGTCTATTAAACTCATGTCAGACTTTTCGTCCGATTGTTTGCATTAAAACATTATAAAGATGTTGTGCATTCTTGATGAGGTGTAGGTAGTTGAAGCTGTTTAGTTTTTTTTTGCCTTGCTCAATCTGTGTTTGACACCAAGGTTGTTTGTAAAGTGCTGAAACACTCAGCAGACGTAATGACTGTGTTTAATGAAGTACTGGAGCAGATGAACCGGGAGCATGCAGATACAATCTTTCAAATATAGCAACTGTCTTAGTGAATTAGCCTGAATATGTCATGTATGCATGTGATTTTATTGATAATAAACAACCAATCATTTATTTTTCTTTGGTAAAAGAGATCACATCACCATTATTTTTTTAGGCACCAAATCCAACTAGAAGGTGCAAGTTAATGCTTTGATGGGAAAATGTTTGAACTATAATGGTAAAGAAAGCTTTAATAATCAGGGAAATAAATATCTGAAGAGTTGAAAGCACAAATTTTATATTCAAAGGTGGTTAAATGGTGTAAAGTTGAACGGAAATAAGAATAACAACAGGTGAAAGGCGTTGAAACCTGCTGCTTAAATCCTAGATTGAAATAATTTTAAAGCTGTAATCCATAACAGAAGTATTCTAAGTTTGCATTAATATAGTGTTTTAACTTGAGTGAAATGGTTGAAAGATAAACTGAAAAGAGAAAAGCAAATTGTTCTACCAGAGTGTTTAAAATCAAAATCAGGTCCACATGTAGCCTAATGAAAATTGGTGCAAGTTCACCTAAAAAGAGCTAAATAAATTAGATTCAGAAAGAGGATGGGGAAAAGAGATATGAGGAAGGAATAAGTTAGGTTTATATTTGTGTTATTGTACCACCTTTCATGCTTAGACTTATTGGTACCATTAAGCGAGTGATCGACAAAGATTAAGTGTCATGAAGTGTGAGTGACATGAGTGAGTAGGGAAGGAGTGGGGAAGAGGGAAGGAGAGATGTGACGAGAACAAGGGACTAGGATGGAAGAAAAGATGAAAAGCAAAGAATACTTTAATATATTTTTAAAAGTAGAAAACGTATAAAGTAGAAAAGCCGGAGCAAGCTATTCCTGAATGAGCTGAACGCTTTGATACCAAAATTGTTGAAAATGGTTGAACCAAGCTGAAGTTATAAGCGGACAAAAAACAGTGGAAGATCATAATAATAATAATAATAATAATAATAATAATAATAATAATAATAATAATAATAATAATAATAATAATAATAA
>JBAMHX010000024.1:6029355-6047665 GCA_037177515.1 Pseudomugil tenellus
ACACCATTTTCAGAGCAGAAATACTTGTATAAATAATATAATGAGCACACAGCAGGCATAGGACAAAAACATATGACTTGACAGTGAACTTACTGGATGCCAATAGAAACAGATTTTAATAAAATAGACAAATTTTCTACTTTTGATTTTGTCACACACTGCTGTCTTACAGATTTGTAACAGCCTACATCTGATGCTGGAAATCAAACACACAGCGCTAAAAATATTTCATCATGTTGAATCATAAATTTACTGAAAAAGATGGAAAATCTGGAAATAGACTGCCGATTATAGCTTTTCAAAACCAAAAAGTCTGACAGATATTTGAAAAACTGTCTCAAAATTTTATCTATTTCTCTGGATCCTGTCACAGTTTGCAGCATCTGCATGTGAAACTATCTGCACACAGGAATTCTGTTTCATTAAAGCAATAAAATTCACTGCTGCAGCTGCACATTAATAAAGGTTTGTCAGTCCCAGAACTTTCCTGACTAACTTTTGTTTCAAGCCTTCACTATTTGGTTGTTTTTGTAAGGAATTGTATGATGTGGTTATATTTAGACACAAAACTTCACTAAATACACCTCGACTTTTGCCAGATATCCTTCATGTCTGCACAATAACTCGAAAAAATGTCTACAATTGGATTTTGATACTTAGCATGCATGTTTAGCTCCCAAAGAGGACGAACTGTGGTGAATTCGATTCACGATTAGTGGATTAATGGTTTCCCCAGGAGGTGGTGTTTTATGCACGAAAAATCATATTTTTTGCTATATCTCTGGAACTATTGACCTGATTGATCTCAAATCAAGTCCAAATAAAAGGTCATGACCTCAAGATGCATCCTGTCCTGATGCTATACCAGATTGGTTCAAAGTTTCCACACCAGGTGGAGCTTTGTGACTGAACATGTGCAGCTTTATATTATTGTATGGTGTCTATTCCAGGATTTGGAAATAGAAGGATTTGGGATGTTCGGGAATATACCCCTAGCCATCGCTTCCAACGGCGTATGCCTTGTTTTTTAAAAGATCTGTTATGACACATTTGTGGGGTTGTTTTGTACATCTTATTTACAAAGTAAAATTAATAAAAGTAAAAGGTCAATTTTTATTAATAATCTTTTTTTCTTGGTGTTTTAAAAAGCTGTTCGGGGTTTTAAGAAAAGCTGTTACAGAGCTGTTTCTGTATTTTGCTGCCGGACTGGGTTGTTCACTCAGAACTCTGTATAATATTATAAAAGTTTCTTGTTTTCTTTTTTTAACTGAAAACCTGTAATGGAAGCCCTGACTTTATACCTGACTTTGTTTATATGTTTCCAGGTTTTTTCTGACACATTATCTAAGTTCCACTACATGAGCTTAGCTTGTTCCTATTCTCTCAGCCCTGCCTGCAAGGTTTGGTCCTGGTTTTCTAAACTGTTCTCTTTTTTAATTTAATCTCCGTAAACTATTACTTTTTCTTTGCACAATAATCCTCACCTGATGGATTTTACCTAGCTGTCCCCTGCATTTGGATCCTCCATCCTGTAATGTTTAATAAACATTTGTAAACATAAATAAATACATGTGCAATGTGCAGCATCATGACCAAATATGACCAGATGGAAAGTACTAATGAAACAAATGGGATACAATAAAGCACAAACAGATAAACATGAGTGGATTCATAGATGTTTTATTAACTGATGACAAAAAATAAATAAATCAGAGCTACAGAACAATAATTGAGCAGAGATGGAGAATACAACATAACATGTATTATGGAAAACAAATGATGACATCAGCATTTTGCATGGACACAAATATAGCACATGATAACAGACTGTATGCCCAAAGAAGACAAGTGGTTCTCTGCTTGTTGTCCCTTATAATTATAATAATGGCATAATTGAATATGCATTCATACTAAACACAAACTTTGCCTTTCATACATGTTTCATTAGCCCTTAGATATCCGTATAAAGGATTTTCCATGTGCATCATTTGGTTGTATAGGATAAACAAAAATCCATCAGATCAAATCTGCCAAACTTAATGTGTCGTTTAAGAGGTAGCGTGTTAATAACTTGTTATAATTTACATTTATTATATGCATATAAGGTATTTTAGTGTTTCTTTAAACAATATTTGACCTAATGTGCATTACATTTACAGCTTCACTATTGCACTTTCCCATTTCCCATTACTTAATTTTAAGCATTTATAGGTTAAAACTTTTACTGAAAGATTAATTTAAAAGGACAATAAATAAAGCAGCTTTGAAGTTTACCTAAACCGGCATGACTGTTGGTCGAATCAATTAGAAATAAACTATAAGAACGTTAAAAAACCTTCACAAATAAATGGGTAAACCTAATTCTGTGATTATTGAACAAATGTGCTTGCGTTCATTTATTAGGAGGACGAGGAGGAATGTCTTTGCCCTGCTTGCTGAGTTTGCTCATAACCTGTGTGATGTCAACGGGGGCGTTGGCCGCCATCTTGGCCTTTTGTTCCTGCTCCTGCTGCCGGATGACGATGGGACTGAGACTGGGGCGTCTGTTCCTGGCGTTCTGCTCCAACTGTGCTTCGCTGGGGTGGCAAAAGAAAAAGAGAGGACGTATAAAGGAAAGGAAAAAAGAAAGGAGTCGATACAGAGCTAAATCTGAGGTGAAAGTCTTCCTCTCGGATTGATTATCTGATTTTTGATTAAGAACTTGCTCATGATAAGTCACAACTTTTTTGTGAACTATATTTCAACACGCCTGAAGAATTACAACATGCATGCAAAAGGTGCCTCTTACTTGAACCTGTGCTCGTCAGGACAGATGGCCTTCTTTTGCGTGTCCTTAAACACTGGCGATTTCAGATACCGACCATATGAATCCTGCAGAAAACAAGTTTTGTTTTTTGTTTGTTTCATATTCTCATATTAAAACTGCCGCAATCAATCTTCCCTCTAAGAAGCAGCTGGCAATGGCGCACTGCTCGCACGTTGTAAACTCATGACGCAAGCACTGTAAATGCTATTATTGACTACGTAGCATAAGTGAGCCATGTCTGCTTGGCTTGACACCTGTCACTCACTAACATTGCAAAACGCCACAGAAAACAATATAAATGGTTTAATAATTAGGTTAGATTATGTATAATGCTTGATATCAGTTAATAAGGTTTATTTTTTGATGCATAGACTTTGATGAGTTGACAATGTGCAAACAGTGTGCCATAGTGCAGGCACGCAGCTTAGAGGGAACATTGGTTGCAATGTTCACTGACCTTCTTCATCAGCATGTAGATGTGAGTTTGAGCTGCATCCAGAACATATCTGTGTGGGTGTTTCAGTCCTTTCACTGTGATTTCCATTGTTTTTCCATCAAT
Source organism: Pseudomugil tenellus (assembly GCA_037177515.1). Lineage (NCBI taxonomy): Eukaryota > Metazoa > Chordata > Actinopteri > Atheriniformes > Pseudomugilidae > Pseudomugil > Pseudomugil tenellus. The sequence continues at coordinate 6,032,721 of JBAMHX010000024.1, forward strand.
GTTGATCCATCGCGGCGCACCACGAGCCAGGAATGTCCTGAGAAAAAAATAAAGTGAGAAGACTGAAGATTAGAAGCTTTAATATAGACTTACATTTAAACCCCTTTCAAAATATGCCCTCGGTATAAAAGTCAGGGTAAAATCATGAGGTCAACATTAAAATACTTTCAAGAATACTTTCAAGATTTGAATAATTACATTTATACTTAATTAAATGGATAAAAAAATGCATTTTTGATCTAAACTGCAATCATTATTTAACAGGATATTGTTAAAAAAAAATAAAATAGATTACTTGTAGATCTGTTCTGCTTTTTCCTTCATTGTCGCAGCAGTACCCCACTTCAGATCCTCGCACCCTTCCCAGAATGCCAAGTTCTCACCTAAAGAGCACAGAATGAAAGTAGAAATTAAACAAAATTAACTAAGAGTTTATCGTGGTTTTTTTTTTTATATCTAGCCAACGTACCGCTAAACTCTTTCTTCAGGAAGAGTCTGAAATCGTCTCGTCCTCGAGGGTCTGATAGCAGCTCACTAAAGCTGAAAGTCCACCTCTCTACACGCATCTTAGTGGGTATTTCCACACTGATGCACACACAAGTAACAACAGAGAAATAAAATGAGTAAACTGGTCAAAATTTGTTTAAATTTTAGCCCTAAGGTGTGTAATTCTTAGCTGACTCACTTGGGCAAGTTCAGGGACCAGTATGTGGGGTCATCAGTGAGCCAGGGATTGCTTGGAAGACACTTGGAGAGAAAAGGGTCGTGGCCTGTATAAGTGGTGCAATATTTCACCAATCTGCAAAGAATTCAGAAAGAATTTACCATCTGAAATAAAACCTGTGCCATACACAGATACGACGCAGTAGATGAAGCTGAGCTTCAGGTTATTTTACATTCAGGTCGGAACAATGCAACAAAAAAAACAAAACTCATATTTCCCGTCAGAGTGGTTAGAAAAAAAATGTTTGAATTTCCTCCTTTTTTCTATGCGTCGTCTCTCTTTCCTCTTCTACTCACAGGGGATTTGGGGCAATTATAGTCTCATTCATTTGGTTTTGGAGAGTTTAATCCATCTATCCTGCTGCCAAACAGATTTTCTGTTACCATGGATATATGATAGCAAATCTTTAAAATGTCTCCAGTCTATGAGAACAAACCACTTAAAGAGTAAAGCCGCAAAAAAAAACAAAAAAAACAAAAAAAAAAAAAAAAAAAACACAAAACTGTATTTAAAGAATAAATATAGTGTGATCAGACCTACTACAAGCACCAGGTGGTACACTGTAGACTGGAAAATAGATATTTATAAATATTTTTTAGGAATAATGGAAATCCTATATTATTATATAATAAAATTGTTTAATGTATTGCTGGAGTTGAGTGGATTAGACTGGATTACTATTAATGATCCCTAGAAAAGATTTGACAACAATAGTCAGCACAAGTACGCAAAATTAAATACAATATGGTAACAAAAATATTATTTTACCATATTGTATAATACTACAATATAGTAAAAAAAAGAAGTAGAATATATTTATGAATAATAAATCTAAAAACAAGCTTCTTTAAGAATTTTCCAAGTGGTAAAAAGAAATGATGTGTGCAGCATCTGCAGATCGGTGAGAAGCAGAAGATTTGGTGTAGATAGTGATTGTACGCTGTTTTCAGAAATAATCTGATCATTGCAGCCAATCAAAGGTGATTAGTGTGCTCCAAACATTTAAGAGAAGGTAATATGAGTGACTGTCTTACGCGCCAATGGACACAGATGACTTCACTCTGGGCCTCATGATAGACTGCTGGGTGAAGATCATCTTGAAGAGGCAGGAAACACACATGACAGGCAGAACGACATACAACTGTTAGTTGATACACAGCACAGGATGATTGAAAAGATAAAGCTGGCACAAAGACTTCACTTACAATTCTCTCGTAGTCATCAGGGGTTTTCGTCTGAGTACAAAAAAAATACATCCATTAATTACAACATTCAAATAATGTAGCTTTTAAAAGTGATGTACAGCTGCTGGGACAAAGTGGAATATTTGCAGTGAAAGCATTTATTTGTACAAGCCTCCATTTTAGGCTCATTCTGAGTTCTAGAGCATCAGGGTGACAGCAGTTGGCGGTATGTAACCAGCTTAAATATCGGGATTCAACAATGAAGCCATGTGAAATGCCTAGAGAAGAGAAGAAGAGAAATAAAGAGAAGCGAAGAGAAGAGAAGAAGAGAAAAAGAAAACAAAACAAAAGAAGAAGAAAAAAATAAAATAAAATAAAAGAAGGGGAAAAGAGATGAGAGGAGATTAATAAAAGACATGGTAGACATGAAGTATCCTTTACTGCAGCTGCATCCATGCATTAAAGCTTCTTACTGAATATAAGCTGATTGACAGGAATTATGTTCAAGCAGGTCATGCAGTGACTCACCTTTTACCTCGTTTGCGTTGGGATCTGCTCGTCGCTCCAACCCATAGTCCATGGCGCTCACCGTCCCTGGCTGCAGACACATAAAACAAGCAATTAAACAATGTGTGTTTTTCAGACGACTAATTAATTACAGCAGATGGCTGTTTTCTGATGCTAATCGCCAGCTTATTATGTATCACGTTTTTTTTGTTTTTTTTGGCCATGTGAGACAACAAAAGCTAGAAACCAGTGCAAATGGGGATTCATATTTTACTTCAAGCAGAGCATGTAAAAATTAACTGTGTTGACATCACATTTACCAGTAAGAGTTAAGCTATGGAAACAATAAAGTAGTTTTCCTGCAATGTTAGATCTATGTGTCTCAGGTTAAATCACAAGAATATTTTCACCCCTGTGTAAAAACATGTAAAAAAGCAAAACTTCCTCATACTGGGATTGTAGATGTCATTAATACACCTGTAGTTATAATAAATCAGGCCAAAATGTCTGTTTTTGGAATTGTATTTGTGATTTGGATAGTCCACACGTTGATATCGTACTAGCTAGCTAGCAGACTGGCTGGCTGGATTATTCCTGTACTTAAATTAGTGATCTAACCTCAGATAAATGGAGGATTTTCAACATTTCTGCACTGTAAATCCAGTAGCCTACAGCTTGCAGAAATTTGGTGCTGCAATATTTCTCCTACAAATGCACGACTCGCAGCAGGCTATGACTCACATCAGATAGTCACAAAGTTAGCTAATTAACATGCAACATGCTGTGATACCAAACACACATGTTCACATCACCACCTTTGCTCAACTGAACAAGAACAGATTAGATTTGATGATTCAGAATTGTTAGTGCAACATGCTTATAACTTTCATTTGACAAGGAAAGCTAGTGGCTAGCTTTAGCTTGTTTAGCAGCTATTGTTAGTGCTGTGGGAGTGCACATTGAGTGATAGTGCCTCACTCATATCACATGCAGTTCATACTGAAGTGTCACAAATCAGATCTTGACAAATATATTCTGAGTGGATGATTGTATTTCTATGTCCACAGGGTAAAAATGAAACCAAAAAAAGTGAATTTAATCACTTGCAACGTGAATGCAGCACATGTTTAAGTCAATTCAATGACTTTATGGCTTCTCCTGCGCCCCCGCATGTTTTGGCATTGACATTCTTCTTTAATTGCTGTACTCGGGTGAACTATTTGGGTGAACGCCGCACCAGGTGAGCTCACTTGAAGTATCCTCGCTGCAGACAAAGAACAGCTTCATTACACTGCCTCCAGTTAGACCACTCTGAAGTCACATTTGAATAGTGTCAATTACTTTGAGATACAGTAAATAATACACATTGTTCACTGATACTTTTAGGTCTTACATTGCCCACATTATTATCCAGCCTTACAATACAAAACACTCCACGAATAGGAGGCGAAAACCGCTGCACCACATTTCACCATTCATTGTGAAATATTAATCTGTGTGCCCTTTTCCTCTGCCTGGACATATAATTATAACGAGACATCATGGGTAGAGATAATGAGATACCCTGGGAAGTATAGTGGTAGTATGCAATTTATTTTCAGACCTCTTTGTCTAGTGTCATTCCACTTACAGTGCATCTACATGAAGCTGCATCCTGTGTTCACAGTGCAACTGTGATAACCATCTGTATGTGTGTGTTCTTGTGTTTCTCGTGTTGTGAGGACATAGATCTGTCTGAATCATGACTTTATAGGGATCCATATCTCCTCTAATGAAAAAGGAACTCCTCATAATGTGAATCATAATGTGTTTGCATAAAAAGGTCTGAAGAAGTGTAAGAAAGTCAATGTTATGTTATGCAAAGTGTGTTTCTCACCGGAGGTCTGTGAACCACCCAGTAGGCTCTCTCCTGACAGTCAAACACCACACGGTCGGGTTTCTTCCTCTCTTTTGCAGCTCTAAGAAAGAAATAACACAGAAAAACACAATCTGACGTTGTTGTTATCTCAAAACTGAGTGAGATCACACTTAAGCACCTACCTGTACTGCTCTTTAGCTTGCATCACTATGAAATCCCATTTATGATTCATCCACTTGTGAAGATGGTTGTATTGCTCCTGAGGACATAGAATAACACATCAGGAAATGCCACAAGTCAAAGTGACTTCTTCCTGTGTCTTTGGTCGTATCCTCACCTGCTCGTGGAGCTCCAGGATTCCTTTTTTACGGATGTTTCTTTTCGCCAAGTAGATTGCTACAGCAATGAAACAGAAAGATGTTTACTGAAAGTGCAAGAAAGGAGATAAAATGTAGGTGACAGTATCAGTCATACTTACCGTAATCTGTGTCCTCAACAGGCCACTGCTGTGTGGGCCAGAAATACGGTGTCTGAAAGACGATGGACAGAGTTAATGTTTGGTTAGATTACTTCAGTTTTGTTTGTTTTAGCTGGAATATACAAAACAACTGGGATGAATTTCATGAAACCAAGTGTAGAAGCGAAGCCCTAGCAGACAGAAAAACCACAGGGATCACCGGTGACACCTGGCGCATGTGTATTTCAGAGTAGCTACTGTAACACTTCTCCACTTCATGCAATAATCATAATCCAGACTGCCCCTTTTTAATTACAATACTTTGGTACTAAAAGGGTTAATAGTACAAAATAATGTAATCCAGTCCAAACGAGAATTGTTTTTAACCCTAAACAAGCAAAATTACTGCTTTAATTCACCTTGGACATGACAAAGTATTTCCATGTTTTTAATTAAATATACCTTAGAAGATAAACAGTTTGTACCTCTGTCATCATTTCATATCAGGAAAAGAAGGACAACAGAAGGCACAGTGCGTTGCTGAACTATCCAAGCCGCAATTGTGTCCCAAAAAAGATTTGAGGACTGGCTAAAGCAGTACATCTAGAATTTGGCAGATTATTACACTTTGCACCCTCAACAAAGAATAAACTTCTTTTCTCTTTGTCTTTTACTTTCTCTCTTTCTGTTCCTTGCTTCCTTTAATAATTTCTTACACAACTACGCTGAAAATCACATCCTGTGGTCATGGAAAATATGCTAGTCTGTTAAAGAAGGGTCAAATCACTGCCATGTACGTAGCAGAGTACACATAAGGAAGGAGAAGCTACTAAAACTAGATTAAGAACTGTCCAGCGCATTATTAAAAACTGGAAGCAAAGTGGGGAACTACCATCTTCCAGGAAGAAATGTGGTTGGAAGAAAATGACCACGGCCATTAAAGACTTGGTGAATCAAAGAAAAACATCAGTAGAACTCGGAGAAATGTTTAATAATGAAAATAGGAGCATGTCTGCAAGCACAATGTGAAGGGAGCGAAAATGCTGTGTAGCCATTAGAAAACCACTAATTAGTGAGGAGAAAAGGGCTATGGCTTCTTGATAGGAGCATAAAAAGTGGACTGTGGGGTAATAAGTCCGGATTTACTCTGTTCCAGAGTGGTGGGAGGATCAGGGTAAGAGAGACAGATGAAGTGATGCAGCCATCATGGTGCCTGCTGTACGAGTGAGGGCAGTGCTGGGATCTGAGATTGCTGCTGGGGGTCAGGTCATACTTTAGGCAACATTATGTCCCCGAAGACAGTCAGCTGACTAACCTGAACATACTGAATGAGATGTTTAGAGGATTTTTTTTCTTCCTGGATGACACGGACACATTCTAATGCCAGGATTCACCGGGTTCAAATTAGGAAAAAGTGCTTCGGGGACTGGATGGATTTAAATCTTATGACTCTGCAAAAGCTTATTAAAACAATGCCATAGTAAATGTGTGCCGTATCAAAGTTGTGTTTTTTTTCTGGTGAGGATAGATCGAGTGGTGGGTAATTAAATGAATTAGATTATAAAGCATTTTATAGACTACAGACACAGATAAAGTCTAAAGGCACTGCTCAGTGGAAGGTGCTCTGTGGCATTTTCTTCTGTAAACAGACAAGAACTCTGTTTACAGCTGCTTAAGATCCAGCTTGCACTGTGTACATTCCAGCATGCTAGTTAGACCCTCATGGGCTAACATGCTGGAATGTGCTTCCTTCTTTATACGAACATGTGCATCCCGTTTATGCAGGAACAATACAAACAAAATGGGAAGTCACTTATATAATTGTTGCTCTGTAAAAGCGGTACAGCTCAATAACGGCCTGGATGTCAGCCACAAAAAAGGGAAGCTTCCTACACTTCCTCTTCAAAATACTCCAACTTCAACATTGCATCATCCAGGATTATCAGCCTCCTTTATTTATATGGGTTTATGTTTGAAATGTGGTTTGTTTACCTGAAAGCGATACAGGGACGCATCTGGTTTGATCACTAAACGTTTGTGGTTTTGTAAAGGATAGATGTATCCTAGCGCCACCAGCATAGTGCCCAAACTCCTGGCCTCTGAAGACAGACAGATGAACAAAATTTCTGGCATTTACCTTCAGCATACCCAACATTATAGCATTTTATGTAAAACTGATGTTAGTAAATCTGTTCAGTTGTATCAGTTTGCTTTGCAGCAGCTGCCTCGCTCACCTTGTGCATCTATTTCAAATTTGTCTGCCAGCCACATAACTATGTCTTCACCTGCAAAGTAAGACACAGCAAGAGATTTGATATCAAAACTCAACAAATAACCATTTTAAATAAAAATATGTATGGCTGTTTGGGTGCAAATGTAAATGTCAGGGGAAAGGCCGAGGAAGAAGAGGAGAAAGAGGATGAAAGAGGAGAAAGGGAAGAAAATTGTAGAAAAATGTAAGAAAATGTAATGAAAGAAGATGGTGGAAAGGGGTGTGAAAGGACTGGGACTATAAAAGGGGGGAGAATGAGAGGAGTAGAGGCAGTTGTATTTAGTTTCATTCATTCAGCTGCCTGGATTCAAAGCTTTCAAATGACGTAGGAATGTAGGTTCCCAGTTCTCTTCTCCTCCACCGCCTACTCTCCTCATTCCTCTTCTATTTTGTATCTGTCTCTGCTTGTTTCCTCTTGCCTGCTCAATCATCCTCCTCCTCCTTCACCTCCTACTTTTTCCCTCTGCCTGAGTCTGAGACCATGGGGGTTGTCATGGAGATGAAATCTGTAGCTCTCGAGTTTGAGCCCATAGCTCTGGTACCCTCCAGTGAAACTACGCAGGCACACAATCACAGAACCAGCCGCTAAATAGCAGCAAGTGTGTGCTGCCGTTTGTTTGTTTGTGCATGTCTGAGTCTGTCCTCTTTACCAGTGAGAACATGTGGTATGGTTGTGATAACCAGTCTCTGAGGCTGCGACTTGACTCCTGTGCTGGGGTCCTGCATCTCCAGCAGCACCTTCTCCGCCTGTGAAGGAACATTATAATGAGCGAGAAGAAAGATGGAAGGGGGTTGAGGTCACCATGCCAACAGGTTGCTTTGACAACAGGTTATGAAGGCAGCCTGCCTGAAATATAAAAGAAACTGGGATTTGCCTGAAAATATTTGATTGCTGTGATTGAAAATTTGCTCCAGAATGCAGAAAAAAATCCACCTAACTAGGAAGTGATGCTGAGGATGATGATCATCTTCATCTTCAGGGGCTATAGTATTACTCTTTCACATTTAAACACTATTAAAGCTCGATATCAGACTAATTCTGAGCTGGTTTAGTTATTCTGATTAATCAAGTCACCCCGCGTGACTATTCCGAAGCTTTAATTGTGCATTAGAAATGATGAGATGTGAGACGATGGTTCCTGATCTCAAGGCTTTTCTTTGGCTTGTGTGGGTGGTTTGCAGTGAGTCACCTCCTTTCTAAACATCATTTTAGCCATCAGTGGATCCTGATCCTCCCATAGGTCCCATAAAGGGTGTGTATCAGAAAGCAAAAAAATCCTGCAGTGCATTAGTTGAGTTAGTGTGAAAGCATGAGTGTATGTGGGCTTGTGAGAGAGTGTGCAGCCGACTCTTTGGGTGTTTGAAGTGGCTTTGGACTTTGAAGTCGTCCTGGAGAGTATATAAACCCCAGGCTGAGCCAGAGCAAAGTGGGCTTTCATGGACCTGAACCAAAGTTCTCCTGGGAATGAGTTATCTGCACATTCTTCTGGAGTGCAAGACATTCTGATTGTTGCATCTCAGATCAATAAACTCAAATTACATTAGCTTTTTTTCTTTATTCTTCTGTATATATTATTTTCTGATGCCAATAGCTGGGACACTGTGATAAATATCCAGCTCTTGAATGAATCTGAAATGTGACATGATTAATCGAACCACACAGGGCTGGGCTATTGTTTTCAATACCCAGTGCCTGGATTAACTTCTTCCCATCAGCTGCTCCGTATAGATGGGAGCACTTACACTGATCCAGACTTAATGCTTATTAAACGGAATGACCTTATCCCTGTGAAAAGGTTGAAATGAAAACAATCTAACATTAAATTTGTTTCCATAAAATGGACACAGAAACAAGATGTCATTTGTTTACAGTTTTCTGATATTTTATCATTTATTACATGCATTTCTGGCGAAATCGTTTTAAAAATTAGATGATAATTTATCTTGTGAATAAAATTGTGATATAAAGGCATTATTTAAGCAGATTATCTCTTTATTATGGACTTCCTCAAAGCATTCATTGGTCTAATTACTGTCTGTAAGATTTGTTGCTTTACAAATGACTTATTAAGAAATGCACACTATAAGAAAAGCATCAACAAGTCCCCCGCAAATGATTTATTACAGATGACATCATTAATAAAAGCAAGGGTTTCTGATGTTGCAGGAGAGCACTACAGCCCAAACGCTAAGGATTCACATATTTTGTCTTGTACGTCTGCAGGTGCACTCCAGTAGCTTGTAAGAAGGTAACCTACCTTTTTGAGACAAGCCATTCGTGGCCGGTACCTCTGTCCATGATCCCGGATAGCATTTCTAATTGTCATATTGTTATTCCTTAGTACTCTCTCACACACGCGGATCTTGCTGTTGTGGCCACCGAGCCAGGTGTCGTGTGGGGATGCTGGAGGGAATCGAAATAATCGATGGGGATGCTGCTTTCAAATGTACCGCGAAAGCTCTGACTCAGAAGATTGGTGTGTCGTTTTTAATGTTAAGATTGAAAATATGTTCATATTAATGACAAGACGTATATCTTTTTGGACAAAGCAAACAACAGCAGCAATCAACTTTATTCGCGTCACTGAATAATTAACATATAACATATGTATTATCAAACTTTTAATCAAAATAATTTGCTTATCACACGTTTTATACTGTCAAGCTGAAAAAGACTTAAAAATATAGCAGTATGCTGAGAACAAAATCGACGCTTTATAACTAAAGATTTCCGCCTGTGTTTATCATTTTATTTATCTTTAAACATAAACTGTATAGGCTGCCTTTAAAGCAGCGTTTAACAGAGTGCTAAAAAATCCTACATGCTTTGAATGTAGCACAAATAGATCGAACCAACCAATCAGAACGCAGCTTTCTCAACCGGAAAGATGAGCGAGTCCGTTTTTAATACAACCAACAGATGGCGACAGTGTATCATCGGCTAATTTTAAATGTTCGAGTTTAATGTAGTAAGGCTAACTTTAAAATTCCATATTTTTGTATATTGAACTGTATTTATACAAAAAATATATTTATACAATTAGACTGACTACACATATCAATACAGTTTAACTTCCTTCAAGTAACTCGCGTAGTTGCGTCCCCCAAATCACTGAAACCTCAATCTAATTTCTTTTTAACTGACACGTGTTAGTGTAGAGGTTAATTTTGTATGTAAAAGAGATGTTTGTGTATGTCAGCTGCGCATAAACAGCCCAGCACAGTGCTTTCAGACTGATGATAAACAGTCGGCAGCGGTTGTGCTTCAGTACTTCCTGAGTTTAGGGAAGGGGCTTGGTCCCGTGCCCGCGCTCCGTGAACGCGCATCAAATTAGCATCGATGAAGTTTCTGCGAACATGGCGGATTTCCTGCCGTCCAGGTCCGTGTTAAAAGTTTGTCTACCCGCTTGCCTGCTTAACAGCGGCGAAGTGGAACAAGTACGAAGGTCTAGAGAGATCGACAAATGTCTCTCCCGGGAGAAAACGTACGTGAAACGGCTGGTGAAGATCTTGCTACTGGGCGCTGGCGAGAGCGGCAAGTCGACTTTCCTCAAACAAATGCGGATCATCCACGGCCAGGACTTCGACCAGCAAGACCGAAAAGAGTTCAGAGCTACGATTTACAGCAACGTTATCAAAGGTAACCTCGCTGTTTACGACAGATACTTTAAAGGGGGGAAATAAGCTTTCGTTTAGGACATAAAACCCCCCAGAAGGGCGTTTAAAACGGATGGGAAAGTTTCTACATCTGTTATGTAGCGCCTGCCTGGTGAGGACACACATAAACAGTCTACATATGCTGTCGGCACACCCAAATCAACCGCGTTTATACCGAAAAATATCTTTATTAACTGTTTATTTGTGTATTACCACGGAAAACGTTGTTATTTGATCAATGAAAGCTATATCCGAGTTAGCGGCATCACAAAGACAGAGAGACGTTTTGTTTCTCAATGGAGGGTAACTAGCTAGGAAGGTGTTCCTGTTTGTCTTATTGCTAAATAATAGTACTACATATTCGCAAAGTACTTTCACTCAACCTGAATTTAAGTATTTACATGTATGGCTGTTGTATTCTGTCCCTTTTTCTCCAGATTGACCTTTCTCCCCTTGTCACATGTGTTTGACAGCTTGTGCTTGGTTTTAAAATGAGCATTTTTACAGTTTGAATAGCTTCTTTTTTTTCAGTACAGCAGTTTTTAAAGTGCTTTTCGACTCCTATAAGCACCTTATGAGTTCAAAACGCCTCCACTAGACATTGATATTTCACAGCAAACCTCTCATACTGTTTCCATTTCACTACATCTTTGAATGAGTCAACACCAAAGATTGGAAAGAATAGATTTATGTGAGACCATCTTTCCGTCCTTCACACATATTCAGATTTGTCACCTTTGTGTAACTTAGATTGCTGCTGTGTCACATGTATTTATATATATATCAGTCAGAGAAACCAGTGTGTCCTCCTTTTTTAAATTTTCCATCTGTCTTCCTAATTTTTTAAAGGTGTAAAATGAGCAGTGTTTTGTTCTGTTGTTCCTTTATTCACACCTTGCCTGCTTTCTAATGACCTCTTTGCTTCCTGTGCAGGTATTCGTGTGCTGGTGGACGCTCGGGAGAAGCTGCACATCCCTTGGGGTGACTCGAGCAACGAGAACCATGGAAAAACCTTGATGGCGTATGACACACGGTCGGGTAAGATGGCCAGTGGGCAGCTGGAGACCAAAGACTTTTTGGAGTTAGTGCCTGACATTAGAGCTCTGTGGGCGGACGCAGGCATACAGAACGCCTATGATCGTCGCCGGGAGTTTCAGCTGGTAGGTTGATGAGCACACACAGACATAAAGAGGCAGAGATAAATGTTGGTTCAGGTTTTTTCCCAGTTTGCACTGATAAGAACATTGTTGTATCTATCTGACATGCTCTGTCAAAAGCCTCCTTAGACCCCATAAAGAGTTCAGAGGCGTTCAGAAAATGGCAGTGAAAATTGAAAGTGAAACTGATTTTTTTTTTTTTTTTTGGTTAAAAAAAATTCATCCTCCCTTTCCTAGCTCTGATTTTTCTGTCTTTGGCGTTCTGTCAGCTTTGAGCGGTCAGACATGTGATTGAGTCAGCTTCCTGTTTACACCTCTCCCCGCTCCTTGTATCTTGGCTGTCAGCGTGCACGTTGAAACGCTGTGACGTTTCCCACAGAGCAGCAGCTGTGGTCAAGAAAGTGCTCTTGTGTGCGTTCTGGGACCTTCCATTACTTTGCCTGGTGTACTTTTAAAACCTGCAGACATTTGTAAAATGAGCCATTTTCCGTATTTTTTTTTCCCCTTTTCTGTAAGGTCATGTGACAAACTTTGTTGAGGGGCCCCAACTGAGGACAGAAGTGACTCTTAAGTTGCTTTCAGTAATGAAACAAAAGCAGAAAATTACAATTTGTCAATTGCACAAAGCTGGACTGTTCTCAGTGGGATTTTGCCAGTCTCGCATACACCCGGCCCATTGCGGTGAATCGGTTTTGCAGACAGAAAAGGGGGAGTATGTGTGATCAGATCAGGAATGTTGATCTGCAGTTAAACAGCTTTATGCTTACAAACAGAACCCAGGCTCTCCCACTCAGCATTATTTGCACACAAACACTCAGGGTGTCACACAGCTCACGTAACACAAGTACAAGGACACATGCAGGTTTTCAGAAACATGTATGATTTCAACTCTTACAGTTGGGATTTTGCAATGGTTTACAGAAGAAATGCCTAAATTTCTTCCAATTCTGCAAACGGACAACAAAATAAGTTACAAAATGTTGTTGATATCATGTAGCCAGATTGTAGAAACTCCCAAGATTTTGTCATCAGAGACGCTGGTGTCAATTCACAGAAGCTTTGTGCCAAAAAAAAAATGTCAACATGTTAAATAAAGAAATATTGCAAGACAATAAATCGTCAGACGATAAGCAGCCCACAACAGAAACAAAATGCACAATGCTAAGAGCAGAAACGCTGTAATTTGAAGTAGGTGAGAAGTTATTTGATATGTTTTTAGGGGAAAAACCTGGAGTCAGCATTTTTATTTTGTATTTAGCTTTTTGCTAGCTAAGAAAAGAGGTGAAGATGGTTATCTTTGGTATATTTGATTAATAATTTGAAACAATATGAAGATGTATCTTTGGATCAGATTAGATATTTACATGTTTAATTGTTTTATTAGTTGACTAAAAACACTCAAAACAAACAATGTAAGGTATATCCTGGAGCCATCCTCTAACTGTAAGGCCTGAAAGTGCCAGAGGTGGGTTTTTTTTTCTGTGGGTTGTATTAAAAGGCGTTACAAACCACCCAAATACTGAAAATCATCTTCTCTCACTTAAAAAGGACAAGATACCGATTTTTAGTGTTGCACACGTAATAACTTTCTTTCAGGGCATCCGATGACAAGAATTTTTAATGTCAAGTTTCAGAAACTTGATAAGTATGGATGACTTGAATCATTGCATCTCAATACCCAAACTCTCCGTCTTTAAAGCCACATTTTTATTACGGCATGACTTTAAGCATAAATGTGTTAAATAATGCATTAATTTAATGGATTATTCCATTTTCATTTACTTTTTCATTTTGACAATCCTAATAAAATATTTTATAAAGGTAGTTTTTTTTATTTTCAGTTTTACAATGACCTTTTGATTCCCACAGATGATATTGTGCGGCCCAGTTTGGACTTGGCTGGAGTCTATTTGCGTTTCCATCTGGTGGCAAATAAATTCCCTTTTAAAGTAAACAAAAACGTTGTGATTAAATTGCTGATAAGAAACAAAGCTTTAAAGAAAGACTCAAAGAGAAGCTGTAATCTTGGAAATTTACAAGAGAAATAATAGAAAAATGGAAAATATTTTTCTGCTTTTCTGCTGAATGTTGTATTAATCATTTTATGAGTATTTTGCATTTTTATTTTCTTTAGCAGCAGATAGTTCTTAATGTCATCAGTTATGTTTTATAAGGTTTTGTTCCTGGTAATATGAAAATATCCACCTACATCAATCCCACCTCATGCAGAGCAAAGAATTATGTAGTTTCAGCCTCCATGTGTGCATCAGTGTCCTTAGATGATTCAAGACATAAACTGATTGGTTGTAAGTTAGCTAAGACCAGGGAGTATAGCCAGAGCTTATTTTGTCACAGAAGAGAAAGCTCTAAAAGTGATAAGGAACGGTATGTAGTTGCTCTTATTGTTTTCATTTTATTTTTGTGCGTCATAAAGCTAATTTCTACCCATAGATTGTATATTAAAGGTGGGTGGAGCCTCCCAGTGGGTTTCTGTAAAATATTCTGCATGCGTCGCTCCAGTAAAAGACAAAAATGGACAAAGAGTTGGAATTGAAAAGGGGGGGGCTGTTAGTGTGGGGTGTAGATGATTGACATCTATTACCTCTGAGACGCCTGTAGCTAAGACCTAGCTGAGCTAACTCCGGTCAGTCAAGAGCTACCGGAGGTCGGTGGGCTAAAATTGGGTCTTGATTTTAGTTGTCTTAAAACTGCGTTTGTTCTACACTCCGCCTTCTTAATGTTGGACACCTGTCAATCAAAAAGGACACGCCCACAATTAGGCTGAATTTCAAAATCAAATGGCATCTAAATGGATCATTTATGGAAAAAAAAATTCAGCCCTTTTAGTTGTCATGAAGTTAAATTCAACTTATTAAACCTAAAATGTTTTTTGGTCCAGGCTGTAAACATGTTTATTTCTGCTGTGACGTTGGTCTTTTTAACATGGAAATTTATAGGGATTTGCTTTGGGGCCCTTAATGGATGAGGGGGGAACTGCTATTTCTGGCACTTCTGTATAGACTTCAATTTTTTTTTTTTCAACAGAGGTTGCCGTTTGTTTCTATTTACCGATTTTTGTCTAGTTCCTTTAGCTTTGTTTCAACGAGTAAGTTTAGTTTCTTTCGCTAA
>JBAMHX010000024.1:6049998-6063291 GCA_037177515.1 Pseudomugil tenellus
TAACATGCATTTTGACAAAAACATGTAAAATACTGCATCATGCTGTGGATTCTTGATTAGGAAAACAAAAAAATTTAGTGATTTTTAAAATGACACTTTAGATCTGTTCAGTTTTTGCCAGAAAAATTTCTGTTTCAAATTAAATGCATTTTCCAGACATTTATATGACTTGTGTTTGCAATAATAATGTTTGAGTCTATTATTTGCTTTAGTCAGCCACTAAAATTTAAGTTTAAAAAATAAAGATTTCTTTGGTGGGAAAATATTGTTGTGCCGTTAAAATTATCAGGGTTTATTATTACAATGGGCCTCTAATTAGATTTATTTTTAAGCATAGTCTTACATATAATTTATTCTCTAGTTCAGCCCCAGTTTTACCAAACCTTCAAATCTAATAATCTGCCTACTTTAACACGTCACATCAATATATTTTAGTCGGGAAACACAAAAAAGCAATACGATAACTAGTTTAGACCACATAAAAGTTGCATCAAATTATTATTTGTCTCAAGAAAATTCTGGAAAAGTCTGTTTGCTAAAATGCTGTAATCCTGCATTACATTGCGACTCCCATGAACAAAGTAAAGGAGGAATCTGCAGTTTGGGTTGCTTTGCTCATACGCCGCAGCTTGCTGAGCATGACAGGCTTATTTCATAGTGCAGTGTTGTAAACCTACGAAGCATTTTAAACTTTTACAACTAGCACAATCATGTTTTTATTATCTTCAACTGAAATAAAGCTGTAGCAAATCCGCTACATGAAAATGTTCCGGCTGAATGATAATAATTCCTAAAAAATAACAACTAAACCTGGTTTACTACAGCCTAATGAAGCCTTTTACAATAACAACGGCAGTAATCTTGTTTATTAACCGTAATGTTCACTTAGCTGATTTGGAGTTGAAAATATTGTTTTCAGCCAATAGCAATCTATTGATATTTAATGTAAACCTTAAAAAAGAGGATTTGTGAATCTCTTAAGTTTGAATTGAGAGAAAAGGGGTCTATAGTAGTTTTTATTTTTGTCCTCCATCAGATCAAATTTAGTATCAAGTTAACAGACTGTGAAATGTGTAAACATAAACAGATATTGCTTTATCACGCCATTGCAAATTATAATCATTGATGGCAGTATGTCTTTTTTTTACTATCCTTTCATAAATCAGCACTGTCTTATTAATCGTTTATTAAAATCATATATTCTGCTTATAAATACTAACTTTTTTATGTCTTGATGATACTTTCTGCAATGTTTGTCTCTTTCACATGAATTTCCGTCAAACATTGATGAAATTTGTGCCATTTGACCTGGATTTTGTGTTTCTCCTGCAGGAGTACATTCCCACTCAACAGGACATCCTTCTTGCTCGGAAACCCACCAAGGGTATCCACGAGTATGACTTTGAGATCAAGAACGTTCCCTTCAAGATGGTGGATGTGGGGGGGCAGCGGTCAGAGCGGAGGCGCTGGTTCGATTGTTTCGAATGTGTCACCTCCATCCTCTTCCTCGTCTCATCCTCAGAATATGACCAGGTGAAAAGAAATGTCTGAGTTTTAAATATATGGAACATTTTTGGTTAAACAACGTCCTCTAGTTCGTCGCCGTCCACCATTTTGCAGTGGTTTAGTGGGTTCACCCCCATTAACTATCTTGCGTGCTCTACTTCTCACACTTGCATTTCTAAATAACTTGGAGTACACCTGACTTGGACATGTGATTTATAAACTTTATCAAACAAAGGATGCAACTCAAAGTGCTTTACATTTAAAAGGGAAAAAATATGATGGAAAATGTAATGGTATGTATATGACGTCTTTCATACCATGGTATACCTCGAAACCAGCGCATTTTTACTTACTGAATCCCACACGCTTAATATTATCTTTTCTTACTGGTACACAGGCAGTTTCCTCATTTTTCTGAGTGCACACACACAAATGCAGTTGATGTGGCAAAATGCTTTAAAACGCCGGCATCACAGGGCTCTCTGCTACAACAATGACACGTAAACATTCCATAGCTGGCTTCAGATCAGTAAACCGCTCTGCATCTTTTACGTTTTTCCACATAACAAACACAATTGTAATGTTCACCCGATTAATGAAGTGAATGAAGCAGCACAGTTATGCAGCATTGCGTTCTCCTGATGCCACATGATGGCTTCTGATGAACACGTAAGGCTGAGTCTGTAGTTAGATTGATGGACTGGTTTTTTTTTCCCCCTGAGCTGAGCAACAGCAGTATATTTACTTTGTCCAGTCCTCAGTTTTATTCCTCCTGCTGCGACCAGAGCCAGCACAGTTCTTGCACTAAATATAATCAAAGCAGTAATGAAGAAATGGAACAAGCCTCATGTAACTTTTTTTTAACTTGTGTGGTGAATCCTCTCATAGCTCTGCGTTAGTTTTATAACAGGGGGGTACTTCCTGTGAACCAAATTCATCTGAGCAAGTGTGGTAAATGTTGAAAGTAAAAAAAAACGCCAAGTGGTTTAGTTGTCATTGGTAAAATTTTAATGGTTTTGTTGCCTTGTTGATCTATAACTCGCATAGGAACCTGTTGAACCCACCCATCATCTCTTCCAGGTGCTGATGGAGGACAGGCAGACCAATCGACTTCGTGAATCTCTCAACATCTTTGAGACTATCGTTAACAACCGTGTCTTCGTCAACGTTTCCATCATCCTCTTCCTCAACAAGACAGACCTACTGGAAGAGAAGGTGAAAAGCGTTCCACTCAAGGACTACTTTCCTGACTACACCGGGCCGGAGCACAGCCTGCCGGACATCCAGTCCTTCATGGTAGAGTGCTTCCGGGCCAAGAGGCGCGACGCTACGCAGAAGCCCCTGTACCACCACTTCACCACGGCTATCAACACGGAGAACATCAGGCTGGTATTCCGGGACGTCAAGGACACCATCCTCCATGACAACCTCAAACAGCTCATGCTCCAATGACCCCTGACATCCTGTGAAAATAGAGGACCTGAATAGGGACAAACCACCTTGTGCCACCCTTGTGCCTGAAGAGGACTTGGGAGAGTCCAGCCTCCTAAGAATCTGATAGATGTCACTGTTCTCCAGACATTTTTATATTAGTTTTTACTCTCCTCTTTAGAGTTGGCCCTCCTGATAGTTCAGGATCTGATTGGGGAAAGGAGTTATTTGGACGAACTGTGGTAATCTAGAAAGACAAGAAGTCGCTTTGGATCTTGGATAACATCTGATCCCTGCTGTTTTTGCCTTCTGTCCTGAGCTCTGCCTCTCAGTACGTGACATTCTGGGGTTTTTCATCTCTCAGGGTGCCAGTGCTGGCGCCAGCGAAAGTCGGCAAAACTTGACAAACCAGGTGAATGGTTTCTAACCTAGATATGCATCTTGCAAAGCGTGAAACGCAGGAAATGACCACAGTGCAACACATTCTGCTTAAATGACATGTAAAGCAGATTTAACTGTAAACCGCCTGCGCCAGAAAAAAAGTTTGCGTCCAAGCATTGAGTCCAAGCGTAATCCAAATTCACACCGATATTCTCATTTTACCCAGTGCTGCTTTAACTGGTTTTTGAGCCTAGTTAGACTAGAGGAGGATATGTTAACTTGTTAATCCAGAGACTGGACAGCTGTCTTTTTTTTTTTTTTCATTTTTTGCTTCACTTTTTGCTTCCGTTCCTCCTTTTGTTGAATCGCTTTGTCTTAGTTTAAGATCAGCAGGTTTTTCCTGAGCCGGGGCAAGGACCTGCTGAGAGGCTCGTGGATCATGAAAGCACTCGCAACGATTAGTTGTTTAAACATGCTCCAGCACTGGCACCTTGTTGGTGAAAACTGAGAAGAGGGCACAATCACAAGACTAAATTTCTTTTTTGTGTGTGTAATTTCTTGATATGTAATCACTGTTTAAATCTTACGTCAGAATTAAAGTCAATCTTTAATAAGATTATTGAGATGCAGGCTTCCATACATGTCCCTATTTTTGGTTATTGAAAGGGTCAGAGGTTAATCATCGACATTTTACGTACATGTGCCAGTGAGTGAACATGTAGTCCACTGTTTTCTCAGGGTTGAATGAAAACCGGTGTTAATACTTATGTAATTGTTAGTAAACTAATAAAAGAATCTTTGATCTGGGTTCCAGTGGGGTGACTCGGTCAGACCGTTCGCTGGGTATGGTTTAGAGCCGCATCCCGCTAACGTTGACCCCGAACGTCCATCTGCGCTTTCATTTCTGATTAGATGCATTGTAAAGGGACAGACCTCCCCTCTTTACCTGAATTATGAATGTCTGCTGATAATTGTACAAAGGTGTGCTTTTGATTGTTTGAATATGCTGTAACTGACATTGTTGTGGTCATTTGTAACCCATTATGTGAGAATCGCTGTACTGGCACTGAATAGTCACTCCAAACATGTTTGAAAAAAAAAAACATTGAACATTTCTCTTCCTGCCAATTTTAAATTTCCTCTAAATTGCATCATCAATCTGTTAAAATCTGCTTCTTTGCCAAATCATTCGTGCTTTCTGATGACCATTAAAATCAACAGGCTGTTTAGAGTTTTTGTTTTTTCTCTCCAAAAATAAGCCTCTCCAGAGCTTCAGTTTTTTTCCAGTCCTGGCTCTGTAAATACTGTAATCTCTTGCCATGTAAATAATATTCAGGTTTATCTCCCTATATGTAAATGGATGTAGAAATGCATTTTTTCCATTTTTTTTTTTTCAAATCACTGCTTTTCTGATAAAGATTACATTTGGATGTAGATGTTTTGTTTGATTGTTTTTCACCCTTTCAAATTCATTCTTATGCAACTTAACCCTCAATAAAATAGCCAACACTTTTCTAATGATATGTGGCTTTTTTATTATCCTTAGCGTTGTGATGAACATGTTTGCATATTCTACAGAACCTGCTCTAATAACGGTGATTGTAAGACATACTGAGTGTAATATGAGTTAATAGATGGTCAGATAAGCTAAAATGAGTGTTATGATTGCCAGATTCTCATAAATAGTATTGTATTTCTAATCTTGCATATAAAACTTGTGGAAAAAACTACTAAAAACTGACTACAAAGTAAAAGAAAAAACTAAAGCAAAGTGTGACACATAACCCTATTATTGGCAGGGGACAAAAACCCCAAAATTAGTCATGAAGGTATACAGTACAACATGAAGGATGTTGGTAGTAATGAGCCACATATTTGTCAAAATTAAAACAAATGAGGTTCAAATAACTCAATCACAAAAAAACCAAACAAGATTATTTAACTATAATTATGCAAAACCTTACCTTCATCCCTTTTATTGTGGGGCAGTTTATATTTCTGAGCCCCTATTAATTGTTTGTTGCAATGTTTTCAATTACTTCCTATTACATACATTTAACCAGATGTTGTGTAAAGTATGTTATTTTTATACCGTTAGTTTATTATTTTCCTGACCCATTTTCCCCCTTCTCTTGTAAGGAGTTGCTACATTTTCTGGCCTGCTTAATTCAAGTGATACTGATTAAAAGGCAGAACATAGAGATAGACAGGAGAGGAAGACCATGACACGAGATGAGGATTTGTTGTGGAATTTGTACTGTTGTACTGTCAATAAAAACTGTAAATCAGTCAGAAAGATAAATAACAGGAGATTTATAATCTCTACCTTTAACATCAATGGCACTACCGTTGGCATTTTATTCTTGGTGTTTTCTGACGTAGTAAAGCAAAAAGTGTCGGTAAATCTGGGGATTTACGCAAAAACGGAAGTAGGACGGTGTGTATCATCTCAACTCTCCACCGCAGTCAACCGACCACACCTACTGAACATAAACCTACATGTTCAAACAAGACTCCAAATTGTCATGCTGCACCGTTATACATCTATTTATTTGTCTGCCATTGATTAAAGCAGCAACATATTAAATGCAAAGTACACGTATATTATTGCGCATTTTTTTGTATTTTCACTCAGGCTCCACACGCGCTACCTAAAGCAAGGGGTCTTTCTGTTATGACCCTGAACGTGAAAACTTGCCGAACGAAAAGTATTATAATGTAACACTGCTGTTTATTTATTGCTTTTAGTTTGACTTTTAACATTATTAGTAGTTCTGTGTATTTTTATTCTTTTGTTTTAAAGTTCTAGAAGTTGATTTCAAGCGAGCAGCCTTTTAAATGTGCAAAATGAGCTCTGGTAAGTGTCAAATAAGTTCAGTGAAATGAAGATATCGCGTGATCTTATCGTAACAGACGTTACTTTATCCGCGCAATAATAAAAATGTTGTGGTATTTTTATTACAATTATTAATTTTAAGTAAATGAATTAAAAAAAACTCTAGGCTAACCCAGTAACTGAAAAGGAAAATAGCTATTTTAGCTGTCGTGAGTTTAACGATGAGTTAGGCAATAAAATAATTAAAGCCGAACACTATGCTCATCTTTGACATGCGCATTAGTTAATTTTCTGTATTTATTTTGCATGTTCTTGTCTTGCATTGCTGAACTACACAATTAACAACTCATAGCATTGATGGGCTTCTTTTACCTAAATATTAGTATTGATTACTGTCACGGTTTCCATAGATATCTGCCCATTTTGTGGGAAAACATACAAAAGGTTGAAGAGTCATCTGCCGCACTGCAAGGCAGCAGCAAGCACCAAAGTATTTCCAAACAAAGAAGATGTCATTGGCAATCTGAAACCATCTTCTCTGCTGGCTACATCCCTTCCCAAAACAACAGCAAAAGGAAAGAAGTCCAGACAGACATCATCAGTGACAACAGATCGCCATGCAGAAAAGGGTAGAAAGGTGGCTGCATCTTTATCAGAACCACTTCTGTCATCAGTACAACCAGATGCAGCACTATCTTCAGTTTCCTCAACCAAGAAGAAGAAAAAGCTGATTGATCAAATCAAAGATGCTGCCCTTATCTCGTCTCCACTTATGTCTCCTCCTCCTGTCTCTAAGCCAAAAAAGAAGAGCCCGCGCGCCGTTCTAGAAACTGCTAATTTTGACCAGGTAACAAAGGCATTACAAGAGTCGAAGAGAAAAGCTAATCCAGATGAAGCTTCAACAAAAGACACTTGTCTCCCCCCTTTGTCTTCAGACACTAAACCTAAAGAAGTTTCTAAAAAGAAGGTACCAAAGGAAAGGAAGACTCCTTCCACAGCCAAAACTACCTCGAACTTTCAGGACTCTAAAGTGAAGGAAAGTAGCACAAGACCCCGTTTAAAAGGCAACTTTTGGGAGGACAGTGAGGGAGAAGCAGAAGACCCATCACTGTATGAGCCGTTCTTCAAATCGGGAAGCAGCCAGCAGGTGAAGGTTACTCTTCAAGATGTTAGAGCTACATTAGGTCGAGCTAACACCCACCGGAAGTCCAGCAAGCCGAGCATTCTCAGCCACTCTGAATGTGACAACCTAGGCAGCAAAATCCGAATTGACTCTGATCTCAGCTCCTTGCAGCTTCCAGAGAACCAACCAGCTAGCTGCTTGGCCACACCAGCAGTCCTGTCAGACAACCTGCTCAGCACCACCCCACAAGAGACACAAGGAAAGTCAGTTTGGACAAAGTCTAAACACACATATTTAATCCCTTTGCAAGATGATGCAGCTCCTAAGCTCGAACTAACCTCTCCTGCATCTTACCTTTCTTCTGCAAACGTATCACCTCAGGCGTGGCAAGTCGCGCCCTCTCCAGGTACAGTCAGCTATGATAAAGGACCAAAGGTGGCAGGGTGCCTCCCTATTTCACCACCCTTCCACCAGTTATCTAACTCTCTTCAATACCCCCCAGCAAAAAGTCTGCCCGGGAGGGCAGAGGAGCTGCAGCTAGGGGTCAGGAAGCCAAATGCAGCTGAAAAGCTAACAGCAGGTGAGTGTTTCTGATTGTAAGGTTTGTCATTAAACCTCATTACATGTGAGGCATAATGAGGAAGGACTGTTTCCATCCCCATTATAGTGAAAAAGTATCAGTTTGGAGTGTTTTTCTCTGACAGTATGTTGATATTTTTTAATCTTTAGGATTACTGACAAAGCAGAGTGTTGGACAGGTGAGACTGAGGGAGTTACCTGAATGGATGGCCTGCAGAAGCCCCAGTCATCCAAGAGATGTTGTAGGAATGGTGCAGAGAGGTCAGTAGCACACACAGCTGACATAAATATAACTGGCCAACTTTCTTCTTAGATCTTTCTAGTAAAATGTACCTGAAAGGGAAATATTACAAAAAAAAAAAAACGTTTCCACCTGCCTGTTGTTTTAATCTACAGACTCCTTTTTCCAGATTGGTCTTTAAACCACATAAAGACTGTTATAAAGACATTTATATTAGCTGGGTATTATTTCTGCTTTTGAGTAGCAGCTTTTAAGATATTTGAAAAGATAAATGTATTTTGACAGTTTTTCTCACTGGCTACTAGATGTATCTGTTCTATAAGATGCTAAGCAGTCAATCACATTGCAGTAGTATGTAGGCATGGCCAAGATAACTTGCTGAAGCTCAAAGTGAGCACCTGAATGAGAAAGTAAGGGGATTTAAGTGACTGAATGTGGTGTGGTTGGTGCCAGACAGAATATTTGGTGTATCAACCGAGCATCAAAGACCCTGATGAGTATCCATCCCGTTATGGCCACAGTGTATCCATCTTCTGATGGCTTCTTCCAGCAGGATAATGCACCACGTCACATAGTTGAAATAATTTCCACGTTTGTTTAACTTGACAATGATTTCACTGTGTTCTAGTAGCTTCTACAGTCACTAGATCTCATCCCAGTAGAGCATTTTTGGGATGTCATTATATGGGAGATTCATATGGGAAGTGAAGCTGCCAAATCTGCAGCAACTGCCTGATCCCGTCATGTCAATATGGTGCAAAATCTCCAAATGTATGGCTAATAAAGTGCGACAAAATCCCTGCAGGACTGATGGAGTAACACTAATACGTCACATTTCTTTCTTTAAGAAAACACTAGAAAGACTTTAGTTTGTGCAATTAAGTTTATAATCTGTGGATAAAATGCATTCCGTCGGTATTGTTGCCCAAAGATCTCCTGTTCTGCACTTGTTTCAGGCTGGCGGTGGTATTATAGGAGGTACATAGATGTGAAAAGAGGTGGTGTAGGCGGACTGGGCATGTTACTGGTTGGATACTGTGTGATCAGCTATATCTGGAGCTACCCTCATATAAGTAAGTGAACATCAATACTAGCATCTCCCTTTGTAGGTAGATGCACGGATAACTTATTTGTAGCTTTTTGTCCCACCTTTTTGCCTCCCAGAGCTCAGTCGTTGGAGGAAGTATCACTAAAATCATCGAAGGTGTTTGGAAAAGCGTTACCCT
This sequence comes from Pseudomugil tenellus, assembly GCA_037177515.1. Classification (NCBI taxonomy): domain Eukaryota; kingdom Metazoa; phylum Chordata; class Actinopteri; order Atheriniformes; family Pseudomugilidae; genus Pseudomugil; species Pseudomugil tenellus. The sequence continues at coordinate 6,059,322 of JBAMHX010000024.1, forward strand.
GAAGAAGAGCAGCTGCGACCGAGGAAGGAACTGGCACATTTTAATTACATTTACCTCCGATCATGAGTTTGTCACCACTTTTGAACAAGTAGCTTTAGCAAGGAGCTATCTAGCTTATGAGAGAGAGACTGGGACATTTTACAGCTGCTGAAGGAGACAGTCTTCTTTTAAATAAACTGTATGTTGGAAGATTTAGTTATTCTCGGACAAAAACAGACTATTACCAGTCTTTATGCTAAGCTAACTGACTGCTGCTTGCAGTAACACACAGATGTATTAGTGGCTTCAGTTTTCTTATCCAGTTTATCTTGTAATTCCTAAAATGAAGCCAAGTTTAAAATATTTTACCTTCAACTCAGCTACACATAATTTAAACCATTAATTTGTTAATCTTGAAATATTGTCTTATTTTTCTTGAATTTAAAAGATAAACTACTCACCAGAGACTTTATAAAATGGCTTTGAAAATGCAAGAAGCAAACTTGAGCCATCTGGGGGTGAACCGTGTCCCACTGGCTCCACTAGGTGTCGTTGTTGAGTTGTGTTACTGAAAGGGAGGCTGATGTCTGATGTTGTTTTCTTAGCGCTTTTGTCCAGAGGACTTAGTTCTGGGGCCCAGCAGAGGATTAAAGGGAACATGGAGATTGTTTTTGTTTGAGAAAATGTGACCTAAGCCACAGAAATGAAAAGAAACATGAACTCTAAATGTCTTACTTTCATTATTGGCATTTGTAGAAGACTGTTATGGATTTGTTTTTCCTTTTTACGAACGCTTCCTGTGTCACATGATGCGATTATGCAGGCTTAGTCCACCAGTGCCAGTGTGTGAATAGAATAGTAATGGACGCACACCGAAGGACTTTTTCAGTCGGGTTGGACCCATTCTGTTTTTGTATTTAAAATGAATTTATTGTTGACTCTCCTTGCTGCTGTAGTGAACACACATTAGCTACTAATGAAGAAATTACAGCAATTTTGTAATTACTTTTCTTGACATCACCTCTCAGCCAACACAATAAAAAATAATTTTGTTCTTCTTTAAACAATCTTTTTCTCAATACAAAAATTATAAATATTAACTTTTTAGTTTGTTTGTATTTTTTATACAAAACAGCAAACTATACAAATCAAGTGAGACATCAACAGTGAAAATGGATGCAGACACATAATATGTGCAGTACAGACAGAGGAGAGAAAGTATCTTCCCATCAAACCCCGGAGACGGTGATATGCATCCAGATAACAGTTTTCTCCAGCGATCCTGCTCTTATGCAAGCAAAAAACTGACTTCCTTGTGGATGTGAGTGCTATAGAGGCACATTTTTTGCAGACACTTGAAGGTGCAAATGCAAAATCTCGCCTTATCCTCACTTGTTTGCGAGAGATCTCATGTTTTTCAGAGCAGAGCCCAGTTTTTTGTGTACAATGGCTGATTGAGGAAACTAAAAGTCTACCAGAACTGAGCAGAAATACAGGCAAGCTGTGATGGCCACTGGCTTTCCAAAGGAAAAAAAAGTCTATTACTCTGCAAAAAGGCCCCCAGTCTACTCCTGTAGCTCATTAGTAAGCACGTCACAGCAGAGAAAGGCGGTGTTATCCAGAATGAATCCCAGGTGCATTAATACATTAAACCTTTGGTCCTGTGTTGCATTTACAAGAACATAATTTCTTGTTTTCATCACTGTGCAGATCAATGTTAAAAAAAAAAAAAAAACTTGTATCAAAATGCTTATTAGAAAAACACGAAAAGTAGGATTTTAACTTCAAAACAAATTATCAGTTTTGGCTTTAAAACCTCAAAAATACTTATGTTAAAAACCAGAACCTGAGTTCTTCTGGCTTTAAGGGGGAAATGACGTGAGCTGCTGTCACCAGAACAAAAATAAAAACCTGCTGCGGGAGGGATTCTGGATAAAACCCCTCTCTCTTTATATTTTTGGTTGCGCTGCTGAGAGGGAAAACAGGAAACGTGAGAAACATCAGAAAAACATAGTTTGGTGCTGGAAAACACTGGAATAAAGTGATGGTGATAGCAAATTAGGTGAAACCTATTATAATCAATATAGAAATGTATGTAGAAGGCAGACAAACTTACATACAATCATTAAGCCTCCAGGGTCATTTAAACTGATGAAGGTCATGTTCACAACACTTGGGAACAAATCACAACCAACAAAAACAGTCCTATTAATAATGTCATTCCTAAAAATGAGGAAATTAAAATCTAAATAAAAAAGATTGATTGAGCATTTCTTCCTCAATCTGAGGACTTTAGCTCCACAGACACAACCTCACTGTGAAATGGAGTCAAAACATTTGTCCTGTGTGTCAGGACTTGCATACCTTTAAGGTACAAAAGAAAAATTCCAAAGAAAATGTGTCTTAAGCACAAAAAAGCACCGATTACAGTAACACTACATGCCTAGCTTGACCAGTTTTTTTTTCCTAGTGTGACTAATAAGTAATGCTTGTTACGGACAGCCGAAAAGCAGGCAGAAAGATTTTGGTTTTGCTCCACGTCTTTACTTTGTGTTTGGCCCAACATTCGCTTCGTACTTGAAACAACAGTGTGTTTAGTGCAATTTGTCTCTTTGAACGCATCTACTGAGCCGAGCTTTTCTGCTACGAATCTGTGGCACATGCGTGCGCTGCTCGGGTTTGTCACAGAGAAGGGAAACGAAAAATATTTTTGAATAGAATTTCTTCATGTAAACACTTCCATAGAAAACTTAGTAGGCACAGAGTCGCCGCGCTGTCCCTCATTATCATCCCTGTGGCAAATTAACTGGCACAAAATGTCAACCGGTGTGTGAAGAGAGGAGACTCTTGCGTTCAGTGCTGCTTATTTTGTTTAGTTGCAAACCTTACTACTTTATAATAATGTTACGATAACAGAAAAAACTTTTTCTTTTTGTTGGTTTTTGCATCTTTAAATTCACTGCATTGCACACGATCCCGGATCTGTGTAGGTTAAGTGCCTTTACGTAATGCCTCAGTCAGACTACAGACATGCTACACCTGACCTGAAAGAAGAGTGAACCTCTTTTCACACAAGCTTTGGACAAAAAAATATATATATACCCACAAAAGAAGCTGAAGGGATGATGCGGAGGATCAGCTTTAACATTCCAGGATGCTGTTGACTGCAGCCTCTAAAGCAGAATCCGTATCAGGGTGATGGGGTGAGGTGAGCTGGGGTGAGTACGAAGGCTGGACTGGGTGAGAGGACAGGTGGGGGGGAGTCTGGGGGAGAGTCAGTCCTGACGGTGCTGCAAAATGTGAGGCTTTGCCTTGGTAACTGTTGCTGCCGCCACTGTTACTGGACCCAAAGTACTGTTGAGGTCTCTTGATGTCCAACAGCCTCTTGTTTTCAAAGTGTGGAAGATGGAGTCCGGCTGTGGAACCCAGTCCTACAGCCCCACCCCCTCCTGGATCTCCATACCCAGACTGGGTTTCTGTCCTGTATAGTGGCTCTGCACATTCTTGTTCTGACTCATCCCAATTGCAGCTCTTTGTCGGATGGGTGGGAACGGGCTCCTGGATACGTTTGGACTTCATCCCACAACAGAAATCTTCCAAAAAGTTGTCTATAAACCAGAAGGAAGAGAAAAAGCATTACAGAAATCCTTTGTGGGAGAAACTGACTTTCTTCATCTGCTCTTTTCTTTGTACCTGGGTCCACCAGCACCGTGCGTTTGTCTTGTGTCAGGTTGCTGCGCTCCTCCTGGTTGAAGGTCCTGTCAATCATCACCATCTCTGAAGACGGACTAGAACGCTGCAGGAAAAAGAGAGGAAGCCTGTCAGCCCAGTGCTTATGGCATCTAAAGTGCACAACATCTGGGTGGGATTCAGATTCAGATCTGGACTTTTGTACGTTTTATCCCAAACTAAACAAAGATTCGTAATGGATTCAATGTTTCTTTAGTAGGAGACCCCTGTTTTAATCTTTAGTCATTTTTTAAATGTTCCA